>PVIC010000254.1:0-140202 GCA_004025085.1 Thryonomys swinderianus
GGGATCGAACTCAGGACCTTACACTTGCGAGGCAGGCGCCGGAACCACTGAGCTAACCCTCCGGCCCAACATAAGCCTTCTTTATCAGGCAGCTTCTTCTATTTGAGGTCCTTTCTAGAAGGCAGCCAAGAACTACTTGGCAAACAATTTCTCATTTAGCCCACATTAGCTGCAGCAAATCTTTATGAATGGTATAGAATGGAAGTACTCTAAAAGCAACTCAAGAACAAGATGAAGTGTTGCCTAATGTATAAAGATGAAACAAACAGATCTTACCTGTGTCCACATGGCTTCAACTGTGTGTCTGCTACCTCATCGCAACAAAGGGAGCAGCAGTTTTCTCTGATACTGACTTGCTTCAACAGAGCAAGACGTCTGTGCCTAGGTAGACAAAAGCAGTTTCAAATTCATATTGTCAACAAGAGGCCCTGTTAGCAGTGATGAAGAAATACCTTCAAAATACTCTATCTGTGGGTGATATACTATGCACTCCTTTGTCCAATAAAGTTGTCCTACAGGGTATTTGTTTTAATTTTAGGAGTGAAGGCAAAGCATTCTCATTTTACAGACACAAAAGTTTAAAGAAATGACCTGCAGGATGTGAAGATGATATGGCCACAACATGTGCAGTATCACCCCACTGAAGGCCAGGGCTGATTTGGCTGATCTGGTGGCTAGGCGGGTGTCCCCTTCCTCTCTCACTGCTCTAGTGTGTCCCTTCCGAAGCTGTGTGCTTGGTCTAAGAAGATGACCGCCCCCAAACAGAGGATAGACAAGTAATTGCGCTCCTCTGCTAGAACCTCCGAGTAAGCCCTCGAGTGATTTGCAAAAAGTTACAATATGGTAAATGGTCAGGAGTCAAATTCAAACCCTTTGATTCTAAGTCCAGTCTTCTCTTCATTTTACCAGCAAAACTCAACCTTTTAAATGGCACATATCTCTGAAAGTCTGATGAAAAATCATAGAGACTTGCCCCATGAAAAGCACATGCATACATTTTTATACACTTTCAAAGAGTTTATGAGAGAGTTCACTGGAGATTCCCTGCAAATCCAGACACCTCAGGTTAGAGCCCTTCCATTGCACTTTGACCAGTGTGGAATGGGAAAGCAGCCACAACAGCTCTGCTGAAACGACATCCTTGATGGGTGGACGTGGAAATATGAAACATCTGCTCCATTCACTTAGGAGCTTACAATGGGCCAGGCACCAACCCAAGCCCTGGTGATTCACCAGTGAATGGAGGACTGAAAATGTATCCCTGCCTCCAGACAGCTTAAACTCCAGTCAGGGAAGACAGAAATAACAAGAGAAACTTTAAAATTTGTGTTAAATGCTGATGAATACCATGAAGAACAGGAGTGTGTGTACGCATGAGAGGGAGAGAATTTTAAGTATGGAAACAAAGTCACTAAGGTGCTGTGTCTGTGGGTGTCTGCAGAGAACACTCTAGGAAACAGCAGCAGGGGAACTGGGGTGACGAAGGCTGTAAGAGAAGGACTGCAGAAGCAGCACATGCTGTGAGCAGATGATTGCTGCAGCACAGGGACAGGCACACTGCTTCATTATACTATCCTTTTTTGGTTTCCTAAGCATTTGAAGCTTTTCATGATTAAAAAAAGGTTAAGAAAAACAGTGAATGGAAGGAGAATTAGAGGCAGAGAGTATATATACACTAAAATTCATAAAAGCTGAGGTAATAGCACTCTTATTCCAATGAGTAAAATATCAGTAAAAAAGTATCACTGAATAAAATTTTTGGAATACAAGGTGAAAGCATTAATAGCCTGAAAAATGGTTTTAAGCAGGCTCCCACTGAATTCTCCCATTTGTAACTTCCTCTTAACTGGACTTTTAAGAGGAGCAAGGTACCACTGGTTAGCCCTAAGGCAGCTGCTCGATTAGGCTCCTGACAATTCCTGTATCAATGTCACCATCAGTATAAATCGTCTAGATACAACACAGGGTTGATCCAGCTTGTAATAATTCTACTGTTCTTATTCAACTCAGGACAGACTCAGGGTGCCATAGGCACTAATAGAGTGTGTATAAACTGGCCATAAAAGGTCATGTTCCAAGAAATGATACTCTGCCATCTGGGTTTGGAAAGCTTCTTCTGCAGGCACAGTTAACTAAATTAAGTGCTGAAGCAGTTTTGACTAAGGTTATCTCTTCAGAGTAACTCCTATTTTAAACATTTATTTATTTACTTTACTTACCTATTTGTGGCACTGGGGACTGAGCAGTTAGGCAAGTACTTTACCTTGGAGCTATTTCCCCAACCCTTTTTTGATTTTTTTTTTTTTTTTTTTGGAGACAGGGTCTTGCTTTATAGTTCAGGCAGGCCCTAAGCTCACTATGTAGCCCAGGCAAGCCTCAAACTCAGCAATCCTCCTGCCTCTGCCTCTCCAGTGCTGGAATTATGGGCATGAGCCACCACTCCTGGCACTGTGGTATGTGATTACCGGAGACTGAACTCAGGACCTTGAGCTTGCAAGGCAGGCACTGGAACCACTGAGCTAAATCTCTGGCTCTCCCTTTTATGAATTTTTAGGTAGGGTACTAGTAAATCACTCAGTTCCCCAGGCTGGGCTTGAACTTGTGATTTTTCTGCTGCAGCCTTCCAAAGTGCTGGGTTACAGACATGCACCACCAGCTCAAGGGAATTCTTAGGTGGATCAGTTGTAGCTTTGGGTTATCTGTAGGTGTCAAACCAAGGAAAAGGCAGACTAGATATATAAGTAATGGAGTGTGACAAGTAAGAGAGGGATCATCTTAGACTTTCACCAAGAGGACAGTTCAGAACTTCTATCAGACACTAAGACAAACTCAACTGAAGTTCTAGGAAAACACCTTAGACCACTGACCTGGGATGTGACCTTACGTTTTTAAGATATTACCCAGTCTCTGCTGCTGTAAGTAATCTTGCTGTTCTAGCTCACTTGGAAACTGCTGAGCCAGTGAGACATGAAGTCTAAGGTGAAGCACAAGCTAGAAAGGTGCTTAAAGACCTGAATTTTGAGCCAAAATAGTAGCCAGCACTCCACTGTAAGTACTTTCAGTGAATTAATGGTCCAACACTAGCTATTCTCTGGCCAGTATGATTTCCTTGGTATTAGTGACACTGTGCGGCTTTAGTAATAGGAATACCCTGCCTCATACAGTCCCAGGCAGCTGCTCTGTTAAAAAAATGATAAACTTTGGCCCACAATATATAACAAGCTTCAATTTGGAGTAATTACCAGGAAGCAGCTGGAGTCTTTCCCCAACTGAAGGAATAGATTGCATTCATCTTGTAAGGAAGACAACCAGGCATTCATCCAGTGAAACAATTAATGCCAATCAGTTTCTGCCAAATAAGGGCAATGAAATTTATCCAAGATGGAACAGTATTGGAGTCTTTGCTAATGCTGATAATCCCCAAAATAAGTGGGTTTCAATAAACTCAAGTCTATTATATGTACTTGCTTTCCTGATATTTACATTGGCATTCAGAAAAGTTAGTCTACTAAGCTTGCATGGGCAGGTACTATATTTTTCTGATTTTTATACCAACGTAATTTGGCTCAAGAATAATTTGGAAGCTAGGAGAGGTAGTAAATACCTGTACTCCCAGCACTATGGTAGTTGAAGAGGACTGAAGTTTTAACTGAGCCTGGGAAACTTAGTTTACCAAGAATCTGTCTCAAAGTAAAACACAAGAAGAGTTAGGGTTGTATCTCAGTGTGAAGGTCTTAGGTTAGAGTACCAGTACTTAGAAGCAAAAAAAGAAGTTGGACATGTTCCTTCTTTCTATAACATTTTAAATGATAACAAGGTTCTCTGTTACCTAAAATTTTGATAGATATCTCCTATAAAACCACTCAGGTCTGGTGCTTCTTGAGATGATCATTCTTCTAATATTTCAATTAATGTTACAATAATAATTGTTTTATAGTTGGGCATGGTGGTATATATTTGTAACAGAGGTACTTTGGGAGGCTGAGGCAAGGAGAATTACAAATTCCAGCCCAGTATGGGCAATTTAGTGAGAATCTGTTTCAAGATAAAAAAATTTTAGGGTCCGAGATTTAGCTCAGTGGTTCCGCCACCTGCCTAGCAAGCACAAGGTTCCTGGTTCGATCAGGTAACCACATATAATGATATGATATTGGGTGAGGTGACTCACACCCACCAGCAATCAGCACCACACCCCATAATGCTGGGTGTGGTGGCTCACGCCTGTAATCCCAGCACTTGGGAGGCAGAGGCAGGAGGACTGCTGAGTTGGAGGCTTGCCTGGGCTACGTAGCGAGCTCAGGACCAGCCTCAACTATAAAGTGAAACTCTGTCTCAAAAAAAAAAAATTTTTTAAATGTGCTGGAGATAGAGCCCAGTATAAAGGCCAAGGGTTCAATCCTCAATATATGCGGGAGAAGGGGACGGTTTGTGTATATCTCCTCTGGGTTTGTTTTAGTAATTTATATTACTCAGGAAGCCTTTTTAGTAAAGGTTTTCAAAATTATTTATTAGAAGTTTAGACAAACCTCTCATTAATTGTTTAAAATTTTCAGGAAATGCATATGAAAGTCTTAAGATAGCCTGGGAAAATTCCTTACCTTGGCAAAATGATTTTTTCTTCAGCTGTTAGGAAGGCGTAGTCATTAAAAGTGCTAAATTTCATGGATGGTGGGTATTTGAATGGTTTTGCTCCAAAATTAAACTCACATTGTTGATATGACATAAAACTAGCTGCAGCAAAAAATCCAGATCTACAAATAAAAAGTAGTACAGAAGCCAACAGAATTAATAAAAAACAAAGCAATGCTCGAATATTACAGTGGTTTTCAGAAAGTTAAGAAGAGCCTGTTATACACTGGCAGAAAGGAAGGTGGGCAGATCCTCTTTACTAACCTAGACAGATCTATGAACAAGAGAATATCCATCTTTATCTTCTTATATCAAACTCTGTGATAGTTTTAGGTCTAATCAAATAGGTCCCCAGTTACTTGAAATAAATTTCCCAGCATAACTGCCTACATGAATGAAGAAAACTCCTACCCCCTTCCACTGGGGAAAAATCTAACTACTCAAATATTTGTCTAAGAAGACTACTTACACAGTAGATGAAAAGACTTGTTTCTCAGGAGGCAGCTGGTTGCCATTTAAAAAGAAGATCATTTGCTTTTCATTCAAGTCTAACAGAAATCCTACTGTGTCTCCTAGCAGATAAAGCAAAAACAGGGTAATAACAGGATTCTGAGTATGTGTGTCTTTAGCTCATAATTCAACATGTTCATCTTTGTTTCTTACACAACTGGTCCCTGCTTATCCATATTTTCACGTACCATTAAGAAATGCTGTGATCTGAACAAGCCAGTAATTCTAAGATGCATCCCAATATCAAAGATGTTAAAATGTGCAAAGCATGTACACGTTGGGATCAATGAAATATGATAAGACAAAATCATTTGTTTATTTGCTTCTCTGGTGAGATCTAAAACTCTCTAGATAACTAAACATGTGAAAAAAAATTCATCCTCACTTCTTAAATAACACTATGAGAATCCTAGTTTTTGTCTTTAAATTGCTAAGTTAGATAAGAACAATGAACATTCAGTGCTGGTGGAAGAAATCTGGCAATACCTAGCAAAAGCCTTGGAATTGTGAATTACCACTGCCAGAAAAGTTTCACTTCTAAAGATTTATCTTGAGAAAATCCAGGAAGGCAAAAATGTCAATATCCAAAGATGAGATATTAATTAGTATTTTATTGTACAAGTATACAATAGAATGTTGAGAAAATATCAAAAGTAATATTTTTAATAACTTGGAAAACAGTTCAAGGTATTAAGTATAACAACAAATAATTATATATATAATTATACATATATATTATATATATCTCAGATACAATTTTTAAAAATCTCTGGCCATATACAGTGGTACATGCCTATAATCCCAGCTACTTGAGAAGCTGAGGGAGGATGATTTTAAGTTTGAGCGCAGGCTGGGCAGTTAGCAAGATCTTGCCTAAAAAAGAGCAAGGGAGAGAAGCTGAAGCCGTAGCTCCATGGTAGAGTACTTCCCAGCCTAGCTTGAATTTTCCAGTTCTGGAGGAAAACCAAAGCCAAAGCAATCTCAACTCTGGATAAAGAATTGTAGAGAATTTTACAAGTTTGTTCATTTTGCTTTAAAATTTTTTTTTCAAACTTGTATTTATTTCTTTTCTTTGGACCACAGATTGAACTTGGGACCTTACACTTGTGAGGCAGGCACCGGAACCACTTTTATAGTAACCATATTCAGTTATTTTAAAAATAACATATAATAAGCATATTCAGAAGTTATTTTAAAAATGAGGCAGTTTAGGGCTGGAGATTTAGCTCAAGTGGTACCGTGCCTACCTTGGGAAGCACAAGGGCCTGACTTCGATCCCTGGTGCTGCAAAAAAATTTTTTAAATAAATAAAAAAAAATAGTACCTATATCTTATGCTCTATGAAATGGTTAACTTTTTTTTTTTTTTTTTGAGACAGGGTCTTGCTTTGTAGTTCAGGCTGGCTCTGAGCTCACTGTGTAGTCCAGGCAAGCCTCGAACTCAGCAATCCTCCTGTCTCTGCCTCCCGAGTGCTGGGATTACAGGTGTGCACCACCACGCCCGGCTGAAATGTTTTTTTTTTTTTTGAGACAAGGTCTCTCTTTGTAGTTTGGGCTGGCTCTGAGCTCACTATGTAGCCCAGGCAAGGCTCGAACTCAGCAGTCCTTCTCCCTCTGCCTCCCTGAGTGCTGGGATTACAGGCATGAGCCACAACGCCCGGCACTGTGGTGTGTGATACTTATTGTTGGTGAGTGTAAGTCACTATGCCCCGTATTGTATGCAATTACCAGGGATCAAACCAGGGACCTTGTGCTTGCTAGGCAGGTGCCGGAACCACTGAGCTAAATTTCTAGCCTGAAATGGTTAACTTTTATATTTCATTAAAAACCTGCAAGCCATTTAAATGAATACTTCTCTTGGTTTTTTGGTTGTTTTACTTTCCCACACTAGTAATTTAGTCAACTGAAGCTACCTTCTCATGAGAGTAGTCAAATTCCTGCTTTCTTAGCATGCCTGAACTTCCGGTTCACATTCATAATGTTATGGTGGGAAAATGAGAGGAATGCACGGGAAAGGAGTGGGTTATATTCCTAATCTAGGTCCAGTGCTCTGATTATAAATCCTTTTAGAGGTTCTACCCTCTACCAAGTTCTTCAGAGCATGGTCCCTGACTAATACTGATTCCATCACCATCTTGCTTAGGAAAATATCCTCATTTTAATGTACCACAATTCTTGGGTCCTTGATATCTACACAGCTGCTTTGATTCAAAGCACAGACCCAAGGAAGAAATTCAAATTCATACTAAATCTCTCTTTCTCTCTCTTTTGCAGTACTGAGGATAACAACCTAGGCCCTCATGCATGCAGGTAAGTGTTCTACCACTGAGCTACCATCTTCTACCCTCATATTAATCTTAGGGCTACCATTTTCCTATTAACTCAAGAATTTTATATTCTGAAGTGTTTTTGCTACAGGAGGGCTCCTCCTGAGGTGAATTTATCAGGGAATGCCATTCATATCCATGATGGTGATACAAAGGCTGATATCCAGCTCTCATTTAGTTACCTTCTATTAAAGACATCTTAAGGCCTAACATAGTAAACACTGTGCAGTAATCCGATGTCTTAACCCAGGAGATGAATTAATGATGTAGAAGAATGAATACCTTCTTTCCAGCATGGGTGCACATGAGGCTTACTTCTGGCATTGTACCAAATCAGTTGCCGGCAGCCATCATATGCACAGGAATATTCATCATCTCCAATGCCATAGCCTTCCTGGAGAGAGACAAGGCCCAGATGATTAGCAAGGCTCTCCCTGCTCTGACCAGGGAAGAGAATGTCTTTTATAACTGTTATCCTATTGGTTGGAATTTTATGCTTTCTGCATGAAAGGAAAGCCTACAGTTCTTGGAAGATACCAAACTTATGACCAGAGGGCACTGTTTTCTCTCTTGCATGGTGGCCCACCCTCACGCTGTTGGGTGCACTTCTTTTCCTACTTTTACTTGGCCGAGACTTGCTCTGCAGAGCATGTTTCTTTTCTTTTTTTTTTTTTTTTTTGAGACATGGTCTCGCTTTGTAGTTCAGCTGGCCCTCAGCTCACTATGTAGCCCAGGCAAGCCTCAAACTCAGCAATCCTCCTGTCTCTGCCTCCCGAGTGCTGGGATGACAGGCGTGAGCTACCACGCCCAGCACTGTGGTATATGGTGCTGATTGCTGGTTGACTGTTGGTGGGTGTGAGTCACCACGCCCAGCATTGTATGTGGTTACCGGGATTGAACTCAGGACCTTGCGCTTGCAAGGCAGGCGCCGGAACCACTGAGCTAAATCTCTGGCCCAGCATGTTTCTTTTCTTGCCTTTAATTAAACTTTGCTACCATAAAAAAAATCAACCAACCAACCAACCATCCAACCAAAAAATTAGCACCTACTAATCTGGTTCCAACTAAAAAGATAATGATTTAACCAACAAGTATTTGTCACATACCCCCTTTGTTCAAGGAACTTGCACACATGTTAGTTCCTTTAATTCTAATGATCAAGAGGCTGGTGGCGTCATACTAAATTTTAATAGGAAAAATAGCTCAGAGAGGTGAAGCAGCTCTCCTAAGGACATGTTATAAGAGAAGTAGAGCCAAAAAATTTGGTCCTAAATTCTTAAGATTTCAAATCAATACAGTTTCTACCTAACTGGAGCCAGGCAAACACCTTTCCTGTACATAGTAGAAGTCAAAATGCCCAAATGTTCAAAGATGTCATGAGAAAGGTTACAGGAGACAGATGGCTAAAAGCTATTCTTAGATCCACTGAACTTGAGCATCAAATAGGTTCATGACAATTTATCTGCTGCCTGCCTTTCATTATTTCCTAGAACTATTAACATTATAGATGAAATCTTAAGAAATTTTCAGTGCTTACCAAAAAATAAAAGTAACAGAGGAAACACACAAACCAAATAATCACTATCTTTAAGGATCACTGGTGAAAAGCTTTAGTAAGGAAAGGGCTTGAAAATGTGAGCCAAATCCAAATAAGATCTTAAGTCTTGATGGCTTGCTCATTCAATGGAGCAAACAATGAAGTAATGATATAAACTGTAAAAACAGTTCCAACAAACTTAACAATATACTGAATTCCAGTTAGTGTTCTCCAAAATAATGCTTCTAAATTAGTTGCTGATGTGCATTATTCTAACTATTTCAGAGTTAAATGAGCTTCCATCTGCCTGTGGGCAGAAAAGAAATTCAACCAGAGGGCTAGAAATCCACCTTGCTATCCTTTTCAAAGGCTGAACAAGTCAGTAAGTGAAATCCTAAAAGTCTCTGGGGATACAGTAGAACAGCAGGGCACATATTTAGCATAGGTGAGGCCCTGGGTTTAATTCCCAGTACCTCCCCAAAACAATTTTTATCACTAAAATTTTGGTAGTAAGACATAGGCAGAAAGCAAACATTTTCTTTCTCTGCTTTCTAATGTTCTAGAGGGATACCTTGTCAGAACACTGGGAAAAAATTCCTAGAGGATTCCCATTCACCAGTGGTGGCCTGCCCATTATCCTGCAACGTCCCCATCCCTGCTTGGATGCAGTGCACTTCAGAGTGGCGATGTAGGATGAAATGACACTGATTAAATTTTTTTTAATCTTTATTGGTACATTGTATATACACATCATGATCACTGATTAAATTTTAACCATAGATTAACTGAGACAGAACTAAGATGTAAGCGCCTTTACTTAACAGAGTCACTTTCAAAATCCCTTTGGATTTCTATCTCAAAGAGCAAGCTAGATGTACCATATCTTCTTTCAGCTTAAAAGCATTCCCAGTAGCATTAACACTTATTTCCACTGGCTGAGATGGTAAAGGAGAGAATGAGGTGGCTAGCTTGGTATTCAGGGGGTTAATTCTGAATTGACTATTTTCTTGTCATGTGTATCTTAGCAGTGAAAACATTATTAAAACAAAAGAAATTTATAGCTTGTCATCCATGAAAATATCTGGAACCCCTTCCCCATGTGGTGGTCGCTGTCTTTTCTTCTGCTGTCCAACATCCCAACACTTTTCTGTCATGGGGACTGTAGGAAGCTAGTACCCTGCTTCCTGCTCTGCAAGCCGATGAAGCTATCACCCCCCATCAGACATTCAGTGAGGTGTGACTCCACAGGACACTGGTGAGGGGTGTTTTGAGGCAGCAGTGTTGGCTGCATCCTGCCAGACTACCTTCAGACTTCATTTCCTGTAGAGGCCCTGACATTTCCTTGCAGTCTACTATACTATTTGCTTCTTGGCTGACATGGTCTTGGGGTTTACTCCCCTAGTCCTGGAGCAGTGTGGCAGCTCCTGATAGGCTTCCAAGTCATTCTTTTCCTCCTTGAGATGGCCTCAGTCACTCTCTCTGAGGCAGGATGCTTCCACATGTGAAGAAACAAGGCTATTCTGACCAGGGTTATTCTGACCAGGCTATTCTGTTTGAAGTCTTCCTCAGGAAGCTCTGGGTAAGTCTCTTATTTTCTGAATTTAGTTGTTCTCTTCTTTCTTTTTTATTTATAGTTTATTTTAATTGATACATAAAAATATTAAAATTGTACATTTTAATCAAGTACCATGTAATGTTTATATATATACACATTGTATAATATTTAAATCAGGTTAAAAACATCTGCCTCTTCAAGCATACATCTCTTTATAGTCAAAACTTTCAAAAAATCTTTTTTTAAAACTTTTGAAATATATAGTATGATTTATTCTTTAAATGGGAAAATAACACATTCTCAAATTCACAAAAACCACATTACAAGACAAACTATTCTGTAGATGACCCAAACAAGAACTATCCTGAAGTTTCTCATTTTAATGGTCTATCTTTGAGCTCAGTGCTTTGATAATCCTTTCAAAACTAAAACCCAGGAAAAGTTAATAAGAGACACTATGGAGAGACTTCAAATCTTTTGAAAGTAAGTGTATCCTAGCAGTGACTTATTTCATAAAACCACACCCTGTCTTTACAGGCAGAAAGATTCAGATTCACCAGAATAGTGTCCATTTGAAATGAAGTTATAAACATGGCAACATTAAAAATCCTACATTTGGAAAAAGATATCATATCAGATGACATCAGTTTTTAATGAGGAATCAACCAATATTTCAATCAGGGAAAAATGCTCATCTTTTTTCTGTCGTTGTTGTTTTGTTTTATTTTATGGTATGGAGAATGAAACAAGGACCTTAACACTGAGTTATCTCAGCCCTTTTATTTTTTGAGACAGAGCCTTACTAAGTCACTAAGTTTCCCAGGCAGGAAACTTGTGAGCCTCCTGTATCAACTCCAAGGGTGCTGGCATTATATGTATGTACTACCATGTCTGGCTATTTATCTGTTTCTAAAGAAATAAATTGTCTGTTACCACTATTTTAAACTCTTTTTTTTTTTGAGACAGGGTTTCGCTTTGTTGTTCAGGCTGGCCCTGAGCTCACTATGTATCCCAGGCAAGCCTGGAACTCAACAATCCTCCTGCCTCTGCCTCCTAAGTGCTGGGATTACAGGCATGAGCCACCACGCCCGGCACTGTGGTATGTGGTATTGATTGCTGGTGGGCGTGAGTCACCACAAACGATATTTTATCATTGTATGTGGTTATGGGGATCAAACCAGGGACCTTGTGCTTGCTAGGCAGGTACTGGAACCACTGAGCTAAAACTCTGGTCCCACTATTTCAAACTCTTAACTTGAGGAGCAAAGCATCTGCCACAATATGGCCAAAATTAGTTTCATTTATTAGAGAAAATGATTAAACTTTATTGGCCATTAAAAAAATGTATTTGTTGGGCCGGAGGGTTAGCTCAGTGGTTCCAGCACCTGCCTCACAAGTGTAAGGTCCTGAGTTCAATCCCCAGTAACCACATACAATGCTGGGCATGGTGACTCACACCCACCAGCAATCAATACCATATACCACAGTGCCAGGCATGGTGGCTCATGCCTGTCATCCCAGCACTCGGGAGGCAGAGGCAGGAGGATTGCTGAGTTCGAGGCTTGCCTGGGCTACATAGTAAGCTCAGAGCCAGCCTGAACTACAAAGCAAGACCCTGTCTCAAAAAAAAAAAAAAAATGTATTTGTGCCAGGTGTGGTGGCTCATGCCTGTAATCCCAGCACTCGGGATGCACAGACAGGAGGATTGCAGAGTTCGAGGCTTGTCTGGGCTAGTGAGCTCAGGGCCAGCCTGAATTACAAAGCAAGACCCTATATCCAAAAAAAAAAAAAAAAAAAAAAATGTACTTGTTGCCTTCATTGTCAGATATATTATGCCTAGATTTGTAGTATGTTTGCTGGCAAAGTAGAAGGGATGAATTTTATTTTGAAGTTTCCTCCCTGGAGGAATCCACGTTTTTTTCTAGCTCTAGAATATTTTTCATTTAAAAATGAGACTAATTCTTTGGGCCGGAGGGTTAGCTCAGTGGTTCCGGCGCCTGCCTCGCAAGCGCAAGGTCCTGAGTTCGATCCCCAGAAACCACATACAATGCTGTGCACCAGCAATCAATACCACATACCACAGTGCTGGGCGTAGTGGCTCACGCCTGTAATCCCAGCAGAGACAGGAGGATTGCTGAGTTTGAAGCTTGCCTAGGCTACATAGTGAGCTCAGAGCCAGCCCGAACTACAAAGCAAGACCCTGTCTCAAAAAAAAAAAAAAAAAAAAAAGACTAATTCTCTCAGATTCATTCTATTTTCAGACATAAAGCAAACAACTGTTATAACAATTGGAAAGGATTAAATTCTAGTCTTACTTTATTTCCTACTCTCATTTTTCTCTTCTATAAAGTAGAAATAGTTAAAAATGACTGTGGGAATAAGGCGATAGACTAAAATGAAGGTGCTCTGGAAATAAGTTTTTTTTTTATCAAGTTCTATCACCTTTGGGACTTAGTTTAGAATATTAGAATAGCTACCAGTATAATGGAGACTATTTACTTTAATCAGTGCTCAAGTTGGAAACTAGACACTTAATAGTAGCAGCAGAAAGATTTATACAGTCTGAGGAGAAACTTGAATTACTCTCTAGAACCTGTGACTTCCTGGTGCCTCAAAACAGCCCATATTTCCATGTGCTAATGAAAAACCTACTGGCTGGGAGGCCCTATGTCAGGGATGGTTCAACAAAAGCAATGGCAGGTCTATTTCTCTAGTCCTTCTTTTTCTTTTCTTTCTTTTTTTTTTGAGATAAGGTGGTCCTGAGCTCACTGTATAGCCCGGGTAAGCCTCAAAGTCAGCCATCGTCCTACCCCTCTGCCTCCCAAGTGCTGGGATTACAGATGTGAGTCACCACCCGGCATTGTGGTAATATGGTACTGATTGCTGGTGGGCATGAGTCACCATGCCCTGCATTCTTGTATGTGGTTACCAGGGATTGAACCGGGGACCTTGTGTTTGCTAGGCAGGCACTGGAACCACTGAGCTAAATCTCTGGCCCTACTTCTCTAGTCTTATACAATAGTCCAGAGCTGACCTGTCCAAATTTTCTCTCTTTCCTCTAGGAGTCTTAGTAAAATGCCACAAATAATTCCAGGAGGAAAGACAGCTTTGGTGAAAGGGTCCTTCTATAACTGTATTTACAGCAGGCCAGTTTGATTTTGTTGGATCACTTCTAAAATCTATGTCAGGACTTGTCATATGGAATAGGGGGCCATTATTTAGAGTAACAAAATTCAGGAGTCTTTTCCCATCTCAATGGGCAAACATCTATAAAAAGCTCCTGTAATGGGCATGGTGGCACATGCCTATAATCCCACCACTTGAGAGACCGAGGCAAGAGGATCACTGTGAAATCAAGATTAGCCTGGGCAACATAGTGAGTTCAAGATCAGACTTAACTGCTCAGTGGGACCCTGTCTTAAAAAAAAAAAGTTCCTAGTTAAAACTAGGTCAATTGTGAACAGTTCACAATTTGACTAATTGGCTATTGCAGAAATACACTGCAGACCTCTGCAGGGAAGAAGTACAATTCTCATACTCAGTAACCCAAGCTTATTTACTATAATTAATTTAAGCTTCCTTTTTTACATCACCACCATAAAAGAAAAATACTAACACTGAAAACAAATGTGCCTACTACTGACAAAAGTCAAGTAAGAGAAGTCAACACAATACTTAGTATTTGTACAAGGAGAGGATTCCTAAGGCTCTTTAGAGCTTAAATTTAAGGTAAAAACCATCACTAGTCATAGTATAAAAACTGTAAGAAAGATGTCTGGGGCTGGAGTAGACCCTGCAAAAGACAAAGGACACATCTAAACTCTAGGTAGAAAATTAGAGTGAAATTAAAACTCAAAGAAAAACAATGCTGAGGAGTAATATCATTTATATTTTCCTACTTTATTAGTTTAGTCAGTGACTGTTAGGGATCTGGCACCATGTGGTTCTACCCAAGAAATGACTGAGCAAATCTGAAAAATAAATGTGTCTGAGTACCTTCCACCCACCTACCAAAAAAGAAACCGAGTGTGGTGCTCCCATTGTGTAGTTTTTTTAGAATACTCACATGATTGAGAAATTTGCTGTCTCGAGTGGCCCAGCCAATCTGCATGACGCCAGAAGTGACTACTGTTACTTCATAGTACCACACCCCAGCATCCACACAAAAGGTACAACGAACACTTTCAAAAGAGGAGGCATCACAGCGAGCCTGGCAAAACCAAAGAACATGACAACCATCATCAGTGCCTGAAAACCATCAAAGTAACTGACTACTGGGAAAGTTGAACATACTTTTCCTTTTGAAAAGGTTCTGGTGGACTACCGTTTTTACTGTCCAACCTTTGTGACAAAAAGCATAAAACTGGATGACGTATACTCTATGACTTTTATCATTTAATTTCTAGGGAGTTCTAATGGGGGAACTGCTACCAAGCTTAGAAGACCTCAAAGATGGCTATAGTAAGAATTCATAAAGGCTAATGGATATGGTGATGCACAGTTGTAATCACAGCACTCTGGGAATCTGAGGATCACAAGTTCAAGTACAGTCTAAGAGACCCAGAGAGATGCTGTCTCAAAATAAAAATTGTGCTAAGGCCTTGGATTTAAGCCCTAGTAAAATTTAAAAAAAGTTATACAGGTTATTGGCTTCCTTCTTCAGTATTTAGAATTTTGCTTTCAAATTAGAACCTTTACAAATGCATAAAGGGAAGGAGGGGGGGTAGGAAATGGGGTATAATCTAATTATAATCTATAATTTTATAGTCTTTGTTCAAAGAGTTCTTTAATCCAAAAATTTCTGGTCCTCATAGTATAGAACCTCCTGTATCTGAGCAGCTCTTACATTAGCACCACTCCAGATGCAGGGAGAGAGGGAACACCCTGACTGATATGACTGGGTGTGTGGGGATTTAAAATTGAGATTTCCTTTTCTTTGTACCTTTAGTTAAATAAAATTACAGAGACTAATAACAGACATATTTAAACTGGCCAGTAAATACATCTTATACAACAAGTGCAGTACCATCTGGGATATAATGATAGATAATGACCCAAAACACTCTCTATTCTACCACTCTTTAGGCAGGAAATAAATCACCTATTCTGCAAGATATTGCTGTTGGTCAGAAGTAGGGCTTGAAAATGAGGAAAACGTTTTACCCCACAAAAAGCTCCATGTATGGAAGCTTACCTCCAAGCCATGAGGTGAGATCTTCAGGTACTCGCTGACATCGTTGCTATTCAGCATGGCCCTGATGCCACTCAAGTCCACTTTCTCATAGGTTAGCTGTCTACCTTCTTTTAAAACTGCAAAGAAAAAGTGGCCATGTTTCAAAGGGAAGCTACTGAGGGAAAAATAGAATAGCTACTGCCATCTTTGGGTGCCATTCAGGGAAGGGGTGAGAATGGGTGAGGAGGCTCAGAACCTCAACTTTGCTGTTCCACTATCACGTGAAGGCTGACAAAACAAAGCCAGGAAAGGCAACAGTATGAGGTTGATGTTTCCATTCCTTCTAGCTACTGTTTTGCATGAAATAAGAGCCAAATTGCACTTTTTCAGAATTATTCTTTAATTGGCACTACACTCAGAATGCGGAGGTGATAATGGGGGTCATATGTCCACCTACTTCTCGGGAAGGGGTAGGGAAGATATAGCAGGTATAGTTTTTGTTCTAGAAGGCCTTGAAGGAGGAAAACAGAAAAAGCCAGGAACCCTAAGGTTCAGGGAAGGCAGGGGTTGAAGGTGAGGAGCAAAGTTGAAGGAATGGCCTAGAAGTAAGAGTCATCAGGACTTGTCTGTGGGACAGTCAAGGGACAATCTATGTTGCAAACAGTTCATTAGACAGTGTCCTATGAGGAAAGGCCTTGATGTAGCAGCAAACAGGACACAAGTAAAGATTTTCAAAAGTAGAATGTTTTGAAAGCAGAATGCTGGTGGGCCGGAGGGTTAGCTCAGTGGTTCCGGTGCCTGCCTCGCAAGCGCAAGGTCCTGAGTTCGATCCCCATAACCACATACAATGCTGGGTGTGGAGACCCACGCCCACCAGCAATCAATACCACAGTGCCAGGCGTGGTGGCTCACGCCTGTAATCCCAGCACTCGGGAGGCAGAGACAGGAGGATTGATGAGTTCGAGGCTTGTCTGGACTCCATAGTGAGCTCAGAGCCAGCCTGAACTACAACGTGAGACCCTGTCTCAAAAAAGAAAGTAGAATGCTGGAATTAAAAGTATAAACTCTAATTTTTATTAAGGGTTTCTAGGATACTTCTATGCTTATAATGTACACAATCTGCTGGTACAGGGTCCTACAAAGAAGAACTCACAGTCACTCTTAGAAATGGAAAGTTAGTACCAAAGAAACAGTTTTGACATAGAAAAAGATATTTCATTTTAATTCTTTTTCTCCCTCGGAATTTAGGACTTTTAATTTGTCTTAAAATCACTGAAAACAACATGCACAAAAAATTTTTACTTTCTTTTTAAAAGTAGCACTTTAAGTATCACATAAAGGTTTTTTTTCTGATCTTCTGTTCACTTTCACAGTTTTTTCAATAGAAAAACTCATAATTTTTTTCAATAGAATCATTCACAAAAAATCACAGCAAACTGAATTATACATGGGAGAACACAAGCCGAAAACTAAGACGTTATGCATTGTATACAATATTAGTGCATCTCATCAGATAGTAACCATGGGAAATAAATTTGATTTACAGAATTAAAAACTGAACTCTAGAAACTTTTGAGAATTTTCTCATTCTTCAAATGAATAGTTGACTACCCTCCAGTTTGTTATTCATTTGTTCATTCTTTTGTAGTACCTATCTCTCATAATACTGATCACATTCATCAGAGAATTTTTACCTGTACATATCTTGATTCTTCTTTTTTAACTCTCCCGTTTGCAAAAGTTTTATTTCCATTTTTTTCCTATTTTTTTTCCCTCTTTTCCCTCCTTTCCCTCTCCCAGCCCTCCTCTCTTATTCTTCTAGAAAAAGACATTTAAATACAAGACAGCTGCTACTTACAGAGATTGTCCAAGCTCCACTGGGCACAGAAACCAACTTGACGTTTCAAATAATCAGGCTCGTCAGCCCAGGACTCTAATGTGACAAGCCGGTCGCTAATACTGGATTCAGAGATAGTCAATTTATTTTCACCTGTTTAGAAAGATGAAATCCTTAAATTAACAACAAAAATATAGGATGAGTTGCTGAACAGATTAGAAATGGTGAGCAAGGAGTAAAAAGAGTCCATGAGAGAATGTGGAGACCAGAAGAACTTCATTAAAATTTCTACAGATGACACTGGTGAAGAGTTTTAACGGTTTTCTGGTAATCTCATCAGTAAATTTTTAGATATAAAAAGTGAGTAACTGTGGTCACTAAGTTGATTCTTAGGCAAGAAAATGCTTGCCTTTGTCCCTCTTATTCTTCACTGGCTCTGAAAAGTCAACCTAGACAAAAACACAAGATATGCACACTGGATGGAGTTCAAGGTACAGGCTCATCCAGTAACTAAGAAAAATAAGACTTTTAACAACCAGTACAGAAGATCCTTAGTGTAAGAAGTCATATACCTACTTGTCTGTGCAAACTTTTCCAGTGCAATAAGTGCAAAGAGCATGACTGTGGGGTGGGACTGTAACTTCTGAAAGACAACAAAAGATTAAGAAATTATTGATTTCACTTTATTATACAATGTGCACTAAATTTATTTTTGGAATAGTCAAAAAAGTTACACTTGGGACATGTTTTTTTTTTCAATACCGGGGATTGAACTTGGGCCCTTGTGTATCCAAGGTTGGTGTGGTACCACTTGAGCTAAATCCCCAGCCCTACACTTGGAATAGTCAAAAAAGTTACACTCATTCAAGTCTTTGTCTATTTAGCTAATATCATTAGTAATGAAGAACCAAGATATCTTTTAATTTTGTATTTTTTTCTTTAAGTCATTGAATTAATTTATGAGTAAATTGGTATTTTATGGAAATTAAACAGTATTTTACAAAATATATTATTTTGCTTAGTAACATTTACTTTAGGACTCTGTTAGAGTAACTTTAATTTTTACATTCATTTAAACAAACTATAAAAACTAGAATTGAAGTGAAAGATGACTTGTACTTCAGAATACTAAAAGGAAACAGTCAATACAATGATCTAGAAGTATAATGAAATTAACAACTGTTGCCTTGGCTTCTTTTTTCTTGCAGTACTGGGGATCAAATTTGAGCCCTTGTGCTTGCAAGGTAGGTGTGGTACCACTTGAGCTAAATCCCAGGCCCTGGCCTTGGCTTTTAATATAGTACCTGAAAAAAATTCTACAAATGCTACTGATAATAGGAGAGAGAGTAACATGTAAGTGCCATGTTACATTTGCATTCACATCACACAAGTTCTATTTAAAGACCTACCTGTTTAATGTCACATCTTCTTGTAGCCATGCTTCCTCACAGCCAAGCTCTAGAACACCAGAGGAACCCACTCCCCTACAAGGCAATGCTCATGTACAACCACCATCTTCCCTGCTGCAAGTTGCCTCAGCATTAATATTATTTCTTGCCATCTCCATTTTTTTTTTTTTTTTGAGACAGGGTCTCGCTTTGTAGTTCTGGCTGGCTCTGGGCTCACTATGTAGCCTAGGCAAGCTTCGAACTCAGCAATCCTCCTGCCTCTGCCTCCCAAGTGTTGGGATTACAGGCGTAAGCCAAGCTCGGTACCACCTCCATTTTTAATTCTTCTGTCCAGCTTTTCCAGAACTCCCCCTGGCTACTCAGTCTGTGTCCTAGTAGTTCTGAACACAGCCTTCCATGATCAGACAATGCTCTGTTTCTGGGCTTCTGCCCCTGGTATTCCCACAGTGAAGAAACTCACTGTGTCCTCTTCCAGGCACAATGAGATCCTCACCTATGGCATGACCTGGCAGAGGTTCCCCTTCATCAGGAAGGCTGCTTCTCACAACTACTCCAGTCATCACCACCCTCACCACCCTTTTATTTCATCTCTTCTGAACTTTTAGGGCACTTAGTTTAGAGGAAGACACTGTCTTCGATCACTTCCTGTCATAAAATGGACTCTAAAATGTCTTATCTGAGAATTTTGTTTTTTCAAGTAACCAGTAAACTTTTTTTTTTTTTTTTGAGACAGGGTCTGGTATGTGGTACTGATTACTGGTGGGCCTAAGTCATGCCTGGTATTATTGTATGTAGTTACTGGAGATTGAACACAGGACCTTGTGCTTGCTAGGCAGGTACCAGAACCACTCAGCTAAATCTCCAGCCCACCAGTAAACTTCTTGAAGCCTAAGGAGAATTTCTCCATTACTTTCTGTATCTGCATGGTGTACACTTAGATAAGAATAATTGTAAGTACATATCATAGAGGTGCCAGTCTTTCAGACAGTTTTGAAAGAAGTCAATGGTCGCTGACCTGCAAAAGTAACTTCTAAAAATACAGACTAGTCGAGATTGCAGTCCAGCCCTGTGGGAAATCTTAAGGCACAGCCTCAACAGACCACAAGTTTCACAGATGATATATCAACTACTCTAAGGATGACAGTTTTAAGAGCAGTAACAGTGAGAGGAGGATGGGTAAGGGGATTTATGAACACTCAGAACCTGACCTGATGTTAGAATGCCACGTAACTTTTTCTTCACTGTGGCAGTCCCTATTACCATTTGGTGGACTCTTAATAACACACAAAAAAGTCAATTGCAACAGCTACAACAGCTAGTCTATGACCAACTTTAAAACCAGACCAACTCAGCTGTTTTAGCTTGTCATAAATTCCTATCCTAGCTTTTTTTTTTAAACATAGAAGAGAATAAACACTCAGGAAACACCTGCAAGTTAAATTTACAACTGATTCCATTCTCTGTGCCAGGGGCTATGCTGGAAATTTGAGAAAAATGCACAGTTCTGAATGACTAAGAATAACTAGCTTTGATGTCTCACTTACCAGACACTGAAGCAAATATTCCAGTATTCCTGGGCTAAGTAAACCTATACTTGCAGGACCTAGACAAATACAACAAACACTGGATATAATTAAAAGTGCCATATTATTTTAATGGGTAACTAATGACAATCAAATTGTTTTGATAGAACCCTGTACCTTTTACAAAGTACCTTATGTACATTACTTCACTCAAGCCTCCTGCTCTGAGGTTTGGAAATAGTACCATTCCCATCTCACAGCTGAGCAACTGGACCCACACAGAGAAATGACTACCTCCAGGGCACTCGGGGAGCACATGGCAAAGTCTGTACCCTCGTATGCTGATAATTGACTGTTTTGTTCACTATATATGAAGTAACTAATTGAATGATTCACATATACTTTGCTGTGAATGTAAATGAGTGATAGAAATACATCAGATATTTGTGTTTTGATCTAAAGTTCCCTTTCCTTTCCCCCATCTCATATTCAACGTCTTCAATATTCAGCTAAACTTTATAAAGTTATGCTTTATATTATATACATACATACATACATATTGTTTTAATACTATATTCGACTTTCTCCTTATTCTTAGTTTTAAAAGAAATGAATGTAACTTTTTCACTCAAATTTATCTGAAAATCCACAAAGCTAAATTAGATTGCATTTAACACTGTTTTCTGAGTAATTTTCTTCCCTTACTTAGTCCCTATCCTTCCTTTTTTCTGCTATTTGCAATGCAAACTACCCCTGAATGTCAATCAACTTGGATCTTCCTTTGTGCTTGCTACTCTATCGAATTACCTGCTAGTTTCTCAGCCAGGCAGCCTAGGACTGCAGATGTGTTCCTGTGTTTGGCAGGATGACCTGAGTCCTGGGAAGCTACTTCTCCATTTAAATTGAGAATTTCAGTCAATTTCTGGAGTGCATCCTAAAAACAAAAATGTACAAATAGATTTGGTACATATACTCCTTGAGTTATATTCCCAAGAGAATTCTTTAAAATAAACCTATATGCAAGTGTTACATGAACTCAGAATGACCATACAAAAACTATATAGTGTACCCCAGTGATATAATTATTGTGGGAAGTATTGTTTAATCAACCAAAAAATTTTCTCACATGAACTGTTAGATCACATTTCATCTGACTGTACTGGTTATACCAATTATATGATACATGTATTTTTTTTTGTGGTATTAATAATGTACACAAGACCTCCTACATGTTAAGCAACCACTGACCAAGCTAGTACCTCCCCACTTCTTTTTTTTGAGATAGGGTCTAGCTAAATCGTGCAAGCTGGCAGCAAACTTGCAATCTTCCCTCCTGCCCACCACCTCCCAAGTAGTTAGGATTAACGTGCACATTTTGATGCCTGGCTTGGTGTACACTCATGAATCATTAATGGACTAAACTAAATGTCAGTAGGATTGATAACATTAGGGTCTAGTGATATGGAAGTAAAAAGTTACTTTTAAAAGCCAAAGTTTATCTGGCCGGAGGGTTAGCTCAGTGGTTCTGGCACCTGACTTACAAGTGCAAGGTCCTGAGTTTGATCCCTGGTAACCACATACAATGCTGGGCATGGTGACTTACACTCACCAGCAATCAATACCACATACCACAGTGCTGGGTGTGGTGGCTCACGCCTGTAATCCCAGCACTTGAGAGGCAGAGACAGGAGGATTGCTGAGTTCAAAGCTTGCCTAGGCTACATAGTGAGCTCAGAGCCAGCCTGAATTACAAAGCGAGACCCTGTCTCAAAAAAAAAAAAAAAAAGTCAAAGTTTATCAAGCAGGAATAATCCCATCAAAGTTTTCAAGGAAAATTAAAAGGAAAAGCCTAGGTAAGGATCAATTCATCCACGACTAAGCGTCTGTCCAGCATGTTTTCTTTCTGTCCATCATAATTTTCTAGGGTCCCAAATAAATGACAAACAGAAGGTGTCAGAATCCAAATTTTAAAAAATATATGGACTAAGTTATGAAAGTTTGATATTTTTGTTCAAAAGTAAGGTATAATCACAAACATACTAAACCCTAACACATTTCTGACTTAAAAGTGTTTTTAGTACAATACTTTTTTTCTCTTGATTAAAAACTTCTATTATAAGGAAACTGCACAGAGAAACATAAGAAAATCAGTTAATCAATTGAGTAATCTATTCTAGTTTCCAAATAAAGATTGTCACTGTGGGAATAAATACTTCTATTTTTGTTTTGTTTTTGAGACAGGGTCTCACTTTGTAGTTCAGGCTGGCCCTCAGCTCACTATGTAGCCCAGGCAAGCCTTGAACTCAGCAATCCTCCTGCCTCTGCCTCCCGTAAATACTTCTATTTTTAACATTTAAAACTATTAAACTAAAATTTTATATAGTGTTCTATGGGTAGAGGATGTAGTAACTCATTAGTTGTAAAAAAAGAAAACAATTTTTTTGAGACATGGTCTCGCTTTGTAGTTCAGGCTGGTTCTGAGCTCACAATGTAACCCAGGCAAGCCTCCAACTCAGCAATCCTCCTGCCTCTCTGCCTCCCAATTGCTGGAATGACAGGTGTGAGTCACAATGCCCAGCATTGTGGTATATGGTACTGATTGCTGGTAGGCATGAGTCACCACGACCAGCATTGTGGTATGTTGTTACCCAGGATCAAACTTGGGACCTTGTGCATGCAAGGCAGATGCTGGAGCCACTGAGCTAAATCCCCAGTCCATAAAAATTTTTATACAATGAAATCAGTATTGAATAAGGCATCTCAAATGTATAAAGAGGAAATGCAGATGTTATATCAGATGTTCTTTGTGGTCATTCATCCTGTGCATAAGCACAGATGACAGTTTCATAGAAGATTAGTATTAACTTACTTTAGTGGGCAATGGACATTCATCTAGTAACAATGTTATAACAGCTGGTCCCAATGGATCTTCCAATGGAATAACTCTAATTAAAGACTGGACAACGTCCAACCATCCTTCATCTAAGAGCAAATCAAGAAGATTATATAATGGAGTCACTATTTTGAAAATGTGAAAATACATTAAATTTATAGAACCACACAAGAGGATGTCACAAGAACACAGAAACAGTTTTGTTCTTCATCCTGAAGCTTTTGGGAAGCTAGTATTTGGCACAGACATAATCATTTTTGCTAGTTGTCACGGTGAAGACAAAAATCCTGTTACAACGATCTTGTGATTTGGAGGCATCTTTATTTGGAGAAATTTAAGCTATAGTCTTATGTCCTCAAACTATGATTAAAACAGTTTTAAATACTTTATTTACTACATAGGAATTAACTGAGAAAACTAAGTATACTCATCAGTTGGTTCTATTTTCAGATGACAGGAAAATGAGAGATAAGAAATATCCCCCCTAAAACAGTTACAGTCAAAGATCTGTCAATATTTAAAAAAAATTCCTCCTTTAATTTTAAATGATACAAAATCATCACCAAGACATGTAGCTAAACATTCAGGATACAATACATAGTGTCCACACTTTTGTAGGGAAATTTCCAATAGGAAGGGCTTTTTCCTTTGCTATGTATGCTAAATATTGTGGAATCTTTCATCTTTAAAAAAAAGTGGTCACATTTCTTAATAATTATTAATTCATTAGGAACTATTAAAAATAAACTTTAAAAATACCTGTTTCTGCCATTTCGTGTAATGTAATCATTGAATAGGGAGGTTCCTGATCACTGAAAAACAAGCATTCAAGACATTAAACTTGAAGAAATAATGAGAATTCCAAATAAAAATTCCAATTGCAAATGTGGTGGTAGAAGAGAATAAACAAACATGAATGAATGTAGGAGAGAGATGGAAGCATCAATCAGAAGTACAACCTGTAAAGACACATATGTACCATGTATGCTTATTTTCACAGTCACTGCCCATGATGATTCACAAACAAAACGGGCAGAGGGGCACTCACAAAGGCCACTATGTAGCTTAAGGTAAAAGCACAGGACTAAAACTGGAGACAGGAGTCTATTCTGAGCTTTATTTCCAAGGCCCAACACTAACTGAGATGAGCCAGGAAGATCAACCTCATCTTCATACATACCTCAAAGAAATGACAGGGTGGAAGATGGCAACCCCAACTAATGACTCATGGAAGCTAGGGCTTACACAACATCTTCATTTTAGGGTTTTCTTCTGGGAAGTATTACAACATGCTTAAACTTCATAAAATAGTATTATAAGAAAAAGAAAACAAACTTAAGTAACTCTTTAGTATTCTAGATATTGCTCTAAAATTGCATTATATACCTTAATTCCATGGGTTTTTAAGCTGGGATCTTAAAAATTCTCAGGAAGTGCTTCAAAGGGACTTCATTACCGAAATGCTGACTATCAAACAATGATAATTCAAATTGTTGAGAACTCACCATTTATTTATTTATGTATTTTGGATCTGTTTTCTGCTGTGGGGAAAAAACCCATAAAGACCATTGTCTTCCACTGTTTAATTCTCAAAATCACTTTGTGATATGGGCACTAGTATGTTCATTTCAATTATTCATTACATGCTGGTTGTTAGATATGTCCTTTGGCACCTCATAATAAGGGGAAATTACTATTCAAAAAGACAGTATAACTGATTGAGGGAAGTATTTCCAGAAAACAATCTGGCAGTAATGAAATAAAGTATGCACACCCTCAATTTTGAGAAATTTTATAGATCTATAAATTAATGCATATTTTTACATTATTTTGCAGGAACAAGAGTATGGCAGAAACTTGGGTATTTGATGAAAACAACAAAATATACTTTCAGGCACATGAAGGAATATGCCAGAGCAGTTAGAAGTTGTGGTAGATTTACACACAGCAGTATGGGGCCCAGGGTTTTGGATCAGTGATGCTACTGCCTGCCTTGCAAGTGCAAGGTTATGAGTTCAATTCCTGGTACTGCCAAAAAAAAAAAAAAAGGTCATACAGCAATATAGTCTTGAATATGTTAAAAGGAGTTAAAAACAGAGATTGGTAAAACTAAGTAAATTTTGTAAATACTAAAAAATCACACACAAAACACTCTATGTAAATATTGTGCTAATATAGCCATAAAAAAACAGATGGTAGGCAAATTGGAAGACCATAGTTTTCATTTTTTGGTTTTTGACACAGGATCTTGCTATGTTGCTCAGGCTGGTCCTGATCTCCTGAACTCAAGTAATCCTTCCCACTCTGCTCCCAAGTAACTAAGACTACAGAAGAGAACAGACCTTAACTTCACTAGAGTAGTTACCTGCTGATACTTGAAGGTGAGTAGTAGAAAGAAGAATGAGATTAAGGAATATGGGAAAAATAATAAAATACAACCAAGATTTGGTAAACAGTAAGGGATAGGAGCACTTCTACTTTATAGAGAAGTATTTAATGTGCATACACATATACCTCTATATTAAAAAACAAGATAAGGTCTGTGGATCAGAAGTAGAGGAAGAGGGCCAGGGATTTAGCTCACGTACTGCGCCTGATCTCCAGTACTGCAAAAAAAAGAAGTAGAGAAAGAATTTCTGGTGTGAGGCAGCAACTCAGCCAGAGGGCTCCTGAGCTGTTGTCAGACACTGGACAGCAGTAACCAGGGATGTACTGTACTCTTTCAGGGAAGGGGGCCTAAAACCCCCACCTACAGGATGGGTGATGTCAGTGTACAAAGGAAGCTGGGGTGGGGGTCCCCTCTCAATAACAGAAATCAGAAAAAGTTATGCTAAACTGAGCTACAGCTGGTATAAAGGACAAACCTCTAGTGACAGAAAAAGACAAAGCTATGCACCCGGACTTCTTAGAGTGGATCAGCCCCTCCAATTTTAGATTCATCAGAAAGGGAACCACCAGACCCCAGGGAGTGAGGAAGAGACATGTATCATGAACAGTCTAAAGGGTTGGGGACGTAGGCCAATCCAAGAACTCTACCCTGCAGAGTTCAAACTGCAAAACAAACAGACAAATAATCTGTGTATTAAATTCCAAAGCACACAAGAATGACATTAAAACTTTAATCACTACCAAAAAATGTAAATAAGAGAATGTGAAGATGATTTTTTTTTTTAGCTTTTTTTTGAGACAAGGTCTTGCTTTATAGTTAAGGCTGGCCTTGAATTCACTATGTAGTCTAAATTGGCCTTGAACTCAAGGTAATCCTAACTCAGCCTCCCTAGAGTGCTGATATTATAGGCATGCAATATAATGGCCAGCATGATTTTAAAGTAAACATATGTATAGGAATAACTGTAAAGTATATTGAATGAGAAATAAAAACAAAAGGTTATATGAATTTAGAAATTAGGTAGAAATCCTAGAAAAGAAATAATTACTGATACAGTGGACCCTTGATTTATGAACTCGATTTGTTACTGAGGGCTATCACTCAGATTGATTAGTTGCCTTCAAAGTCTCTCTCCTGAGTAATTTTAGGCCACACTTTCTTCTAGGCAGATCTCAGTGTCCTTAGAGAGACATTCGCTCAGGATTCCTCAATTAACACAGCAAAGGGTATTGTAGTATTATTTTTTAGAACTCCATAAGGATTAAATTTATATCTGAGACCATCTGGAACCACAAGATTATATCCCCAACTCTTGTGTGGTACCGAGGATTGAAATGAGGGCCTCATGCATATGAAGCATGCTCTTACTGAGCTAAGTCCCTAGCCATTTTATTATTTTATTGGATTGGGACAATATCTTGCCAATATTGCCTAGGCTGGCCTCAAATTTGAGAGTCTCTTGTCATGGCCTCTTTGGTAGTTGGGATTGCAGGTACGTGCCACCATGCCAGGCTGCACTGGTATGTAAGTATGCATGCATGTATGTATGTATTTTGCAATACTGGGGGTTGAACTTGGGCCCTTGGGGGTTCCAAGGTAGGTGCAGTACCACTTGAACTAAATCCCCAGCCCTTGCAGTGATGTTTACAAACTGTCTGAATTTTGTTTTGCCATTTTCCTTTTTAGCCTGTCTCTTCCTATTTGTTCTACATATGCCTTATACCTAACAGTTAGTAAAAACAAGAAGGAAGTCAAAACTACCATGTTACTCAAAGGCAAATCAGATGCTTCACATAAATGAATTATGTGTTTTATCAACAAGGTCACTTATAATCTGTAAAATTTTCCTGGAGCTTGGAAATAAGGTCCCTACCTTGGTGCCATACTCCCTTCAAGTAGGGCAAAGTTTGTTCTGCACTTGTTTTTCCAATGGGCTTAAATTCATGTTTGTTATAGTTTTCTTTTTGAGGAAGGGTAGCTTTTCATTACAATATTATAGTACGAGGGCTAATTTTTAGAAAAATTATTATTCTTGAAGACCAGCAAACACCCCAATATATGTGGGAGAGTCTCATATAGCTGTAGGGATTTGTTTTTAATGCACAGATATGTTGTTCTGTTATAATTTTTTAGAATTAAAACTTTTTATGTAATTATCAAATATTTATAAATTTACTAGGAGGGGCTGAAGCAAAAATAGGCAGAAATAGGCTGGAGATTTAGCTTAGTGGTTCTGGTGCTTGGCTTACAAGCGCAGGATCCTGAATTCAATGCCTAGTACAAAACCAACAAACAAAAAACCCAGAAAGAACTTTTTAAAATTACTACTATGGCAGCTGGGGATATAGCTCATTGGTATAGTGCTTATTTACTATGCATTAGGCCCTGGGTTCAATCCATAGCACCACAGAAAAAAGGAGGGAGAGATTAATACCACCCATTGAGCAACTATTTTGTACAAAACAGCATATTAAATATTTTATGTACATTATCTCATGATAATTGCTGTAAGATAAGTGTCATTCCCAGTATAGATGAGAAATCTGAAGCTTAGATAAATAACTTGTTATTAGAAATACTATTAAGTGGCTGAGTCAGAATTTGTACCTGGGTCCATCATGGTTCTAAGTTTGTGCCCTTAACTACTAAAACTATAGGACCTGAGTTAACATTCTTTTTTAAACTGGAATGGCCCTTAAATTCACTATTGTTCAATATGATATCTTTCAGTTAGAATTAGACAAAGCCGAAGAAAAGACAAATAGGTACAAGTGTGCCCTTCAGTTTTGACTTACAAGCTTCCAAATGGATACCAGAGGGTCAATTAAATATTTAAAAAGCAGAGGAGAAGCAAACTCTTTAACCTTTGTCTTTAGGTTGCCAATAGAACTTTCAAGCAGTCATACCTGGAAGTTGGGTAAAACAACTCGTCTTAAAAATTTCTGGTCAGGGGATCAGAGAAGCAAGAACAGTACATCTTCTTGAAATCATTTCCTATTGTGGCTAGCCACACAAACTCACTCCATCTGTACTACATTTCCTAATAAAGATCAGAGCTTCAATTAGTGTTTTCTGCTACAGAAATGTTTAGACATTTCCAGACAGGAGTAGGTGATAGCAAGTTAAAACAAAATTTATAATTCAATCTGCCACCAGAAGAGAAATAAAATATTCTTCCGCACTCTGTGAACACAAGGCTTGGTGAATATATCTTAAATAAGCTGAAGGAATCCAAAAGTTGTAGTTCCTGGCAGAATATTTCCAGTACACTGAAGATGACAGTGAAGATACTTACTTATCTACAAGAGTCCGTATTACTGCCAATGTGTCCAGCACTAGCCCATCTACGTTTTGTTTTTTTCTCCTTGGCTCATGTGGTCCTCGACCCCTTCTTGGAGGCCGAACAGGGTCCCGGGCTTGACTCCTCATATCAGTAGTGGGGGCTGCATTGTTCTCAGCTTGTTGCTGGTGGGTGTCAACACTGTCTTCTGCTCCACTGTCATCTCTACAGATACAGGAATTGCCCATGGTAGCGGTGGTACCTCTAGTCCCCAGTAGGTGTGCTACGTGCTCAAGAGTCAATAGCAGACCCTGGCCAAGGCTTCTGCTTGCTAAGAACACAGCCCAACCAAAGACAATCATTTAGATAGTTTTCAGTTTTCCAAGTATTGTTTTCATAATCTGGAGTTGAGGAACTTGCATCCTATTTGTTTTTAATGACTTAATGCCAAAGAAATTTGCAGAGTTGATCTCCAACATTATCAGCTACAGGGAATCCTGGTGATCCACAGGCAGTTCTCAAAGAAAAAGAGGAAAAGAAAAGGAAAATGAATAGGAGGTTCTCAATCACTCAGTTATTTACAGTGTTTAGTTTTACAGATTTTTGGATTATAATGCAGAACCATCACTGGTTATTTTTAGAGATTTCTAACATACACACAAAATATCTTTTAATAACAGAATTAACATTCAATAATTCCTTTTCATCATTAGAAAGTTGAGTGGTAAACCATACTTTTGCAAACCTTTGGACATACAATCAATGTTCAAAACCATATATGTAGTTCTTCTTATCTACACACAATACCAGAAGGCTGTGTAATTTATTCACAGGCTCCTTTGGGTAAAAATAAGTTCTATTTTTCCTTTGTACATATGGGATAATATGTTTCAAACAAAGTATCTAATTATATATGTTTGTTGTTGAAAAGTTGTGACACAAATGTGACAGCACCTATTTGACAATGAAAAGAAAAAAGTGTTAAAAAAAAAGGAAAGTATTCTTAAATTACTAGAACTACACTGATGTCCCATATAGAGGTTCACTCAAGAATCTGCAGAAATTATACAAATAGAGTTTTTTTGTCCTAAATAAGCAAGATTCTGTTTTGGAAAATGTGAATTTATATAATAGGATTATATTCTCACAGTCATCAGCTTGTTGAACAATACATCTAATACACAGTTAAAAACAAGATCCAACAATTATCTTTGTCTAAAAAATACTAAGCATTTGTTATCAGGCACTATGGTGAGACTAAGAGAATAATGGCAAGGTATAGTCTTTGTCCTCCAGGAATTTATGGATGGCTATTCCACACAGTATTTTTCATAAAAAAACAAAATGACAGTGATTAGACAGGAGTGGTGGCACATATCTATATTTCCAGCTACTGGGGAGACTGAGGCAGGATTGCAAATTTGAGGTCAGCCTGGGCAACTGATAAGACTTGTCCCAAAATAAAAAATTTTAAAAGGCCAGTGATGTACCTCAGTAGAAGAGGGCATGTGGTATCAAGGCCTGGTACTGCAACAACAGGTGAATAATGGAAAATTAAGCAGCGTGGGACAGGAATAGAGTATGGCACCACAGTGCTTGCACAGCATGCCGAGGTTAGTCCTCATATTTCAAAATCAAACCAAATCCAACCAAATAACCAGCCAAATAAACAAAACACCTAAAATGATAGAATCAGCTTTTCATTGACCTAAGAATATCTGGCTAGGTTCTAAAAAGATAAAAATTTTAAAGTGAGAGACTGATGTGGGACAGGTAGCAAAAATTAAATCCTGCTGATATTTGGAGACTGACATAAAAAGAAAAGACAATGCCGATACGCAGTCTTTGTTTAACACTGGGCTATCAACTCATGTCTATTCACTCAGGATTAGATATAAAATTTGTAATTTAATGGGACTGGAAAAGAATTACTTCTATTATACTGGGCAGATTCATAGCAAATTCATTATTTTCCCAATCTACTGTTCATATGGAAAAAGAGAGATAATGGGTAGAATGTCTTTACAAAAGTATAAATATATAATAGGAGGGAGAAAAGCAGAGGGAAAAGAATGAGAGGATGGGACAAGGGAGGAAGAAGAACAGGAGAGCTGACAGACATTATCTGTCTACATACAGGGACTACATCCAGGGAGCAATGGCTAAGCCAAGTAATATTGGAGATGCTTTGGATTCCCTGAAACCAACCAGGCTATCTTGAAAATTTGGAAGTTGTGCTTAAAAGCATGCAACTGGAATACAAAGACAGGAGCTTGAAGCAAAGACCCAGCTAGGAATAGCACTTTAACAAAGAACACATTTTAAAACAGCAGAGTTGAAGGAAATGACAATCCAACTACCAAATGGACCAGGATACAATTCCCTCCAGAGAGCAGATTACCAAGAAATTTCAACGTTTAAAAGGACAGAGAAGACAGATGCCAGAAATAATTGTTTTTAAAAGCCCCAGTATATGTTTCTACTGATCTTATAAATTGTGCTGGTTTCTGAAAAAGACCAAAAAGTGACATTTAAGAGGCCATGTTCTGGCCCTTCTCAGATACTGCACAGAAAGGCACTGCTGCAACGATTCAGATGAGGGGCGTTTTCTGACAGGCCTACCCATGGGCAGTAGTCTAGCTGATTATGCCAGGGGAGCACTTCCTCAGAACCCTAAGGTACTATTTATAAATTAAACCTTAAATACACAAGGTCCTGGGCCTGATCCTGAGCACTGCAAAAATAAAACAACAAAAAACAAAAATTCATTTGTTTTAAAAGCTAAATGCTCCACAAGTCTAGAGCAAATAGAAGCCAAAACTTAATCCTTTAAGTTTCATGTTCACTTACACACTTATTATTATGTACTCTTACAAATTAGTTTTTTTCCTTAAGTCTGATCAGGAAAAGGCCAAAAATACTGTTCTGTGATTTGTACTCTAAATAATACAGCTCTGAAACTCTCATCCTGTTAAAGGCTGTATATAAATCTGCATTGTTTATCATAGTTTTTTTTTTACCTACTGTTATAAAAATCTGTGGTTAGCTCAACTAACACTTTGGAGATGGTGGCATTCAAGACCTGATACTGGGGAACTCTTTTGAGGGATATGTCTCTAACTGCAATGCCTTCCTACTGTGGTGAGGGTCCCAGACTGTGCTCAACCCAGCCAGAGCAGAAGGGACTCCACAGAGCCCTTCTCTAATGCCACAGAGCCTTTCCCCACCAATCACTATGGAAGGTGGGATTGAACACTAGATGACACAACAGATTCAGTCTAACTAGAGACATTAAATTGCAGAAGCCACACCTGAGAGAGATCCATCAGGTACTAAACATAACTGATAATGATTTGAGAATGTCAAGGTATGTTTAAATCCTAGAAGCCCTTGAAGTGCAAAGAACAGGGGACTATAAAGTTCAATGCCAACAGTTACAAAGCTATTCAGAATAATTAACAAGAAAGTGTTAAAAAAAAAAAAAAGAGCCCTGGCATGGTGGCTCAGGAGGCCTGTAATCCCAGCACTCCGGAGGTAGAGGCAGGAGGATTACTGAGTTCAAAGCTCTTCTGGGCTACATAGTGAGTTCAGGGCCAGCCTGATCTACAAAACAAGACCCTGTCTCAAAAAAAAAAAGAAGCAATGTTGAGATTACCCATAAAGATGAGTAAGATGTTGGATTGCAATTCTTAAACTTTCTATCCAATTTTTTTCCCCCTAAAGTTTATAGAAACTTAATATAGGAAAATTTATGCAGATTTACATTCAGTACAATTTCAAGGTGATTAGAAGATATCTAATACATGCAGATATTTTAAAATAACCCACTAAATTTAGAAGCAAGACAAATATTAAGTGTTTTTTTTCTATTTCCAAACTGAATTCAAGTGTATTTTGGATCAATTCTTTCCAAAAAGTCATTTTCCTTAAATGACCCAGAAAATGATATCAGCTATCAACATGTCAAGAGAAGGAAATGGAATTCTAAAAATTATTTTGTTTTTGAGACAGTGTTGCCTAGACTGGCTTCAGACTCCTGGTGCTCAAGCAATTCTCTTGTCTCAGCCTCCCAAGCAGCTAGGACTATAGACACATGCCACTGGGCCTGAAAAAAAGTGGAAAATTTTTTTCCAGTAGTGAAGACTGAACTCAGGATGCTTGTGTAAGTTACAGCCCACCCTTTATTTTATTTTGATATAGGGTCTAAGTCACTAAGTTGCTCAGGCTGGGCTCAAACTAGTGATCCTTCTGCCACTGTTTCCCAAATGGCTGAGGTTACAGGTGTGCACAATCAGGTGTACACCTGACCAAAATGGACTTTTTTTAGTTTTCTGAGACAGGGTCTTATTCTGCAGTTTTAGAGCCCAGGCTGTCCTTGAACTCAAAGCAATCCTCTTGCCTCTGCCTCCTGAGTGAAGGGATTACAGGCATGTGCTATGCCTGGCTGGAGTGGATTTTTAAAAAATAGTTGCATATACTTTTTTTTTTTTTTTTTAGGACCGGGTCTCACCATGCCGTTCAGGATGGTCTTGAACTCATTATGAAGCCTAAGCTGGCCTCAAACCTGCAGCAACCATCCTGCCTGAGCCTCCCAGATGCTGGGGTTATAGATGTGCATTCTTTTTTTTTTTTTTTTGAGATAGGGTCTTGCTTTGTAGTTCAAGCTGGCCCTGAGCTCACTATGTAGCCCAGGCAAGCCTCGAATTTAGCAATCCTCCTGCCTCTGCCTCCCGAGTGCTGGGATAACAGGTGTTAAGGCACCATGCCAGGCACTGTGGTATGTGGTACTGATTGGTGGTGGGCATGAGTCACCATACCCGGTATTGTATATGGTTACAATGGATGGAACTCAAGACCTTGTGCTTGCTAGGCAGGCGCAGGAACCACTAGGCTAAATCTGTGGCCCTGTGCATCATTTTATGTATACTTTAAAGTCAAAGTTTTTTTGTTTTTGTTTTTTGAAGTGTATTTATTTTTTTGTGGTAGTGGGAATCGAACTCAGGACTTTGTGCTTGCCAGGCAAGCATGGAACTGCTGAGCTACATCCCCAGCCTGTTGTTTTTTTAAGATCAGCTGTGAGCCATACAGTGGCATACACCAGAAACCCCAGCTACTTCAGAGGCTGAAGCAGGAGTACCACAGGTTTCTGGCTGGCCTACATAATTTGGTGAGAATCAGTCTCAAAAAATAAAAACGCATAGACTAGATAAAGAAGATGTGTTTTTTTGTTTTGTTTTGTTCTTTTGTTTTTGAGATAGAGTCTTGCTTTGTAGTTCAGGCTGGCCCTCAGCTCACTATGTAGCCCAGGCAAGCCTCGAACTCAGCAATCCTCCTGTCTCTGCCTCCCGAGTGCTGGGATTACAGGCGTGAGCCACCACGCCCGGCACTGTGGTATGTAGTATTGATGGCTGGTGGGCGTTAGTCACCATGCCCAGCATTGTATGTGGTTACCAGGGATCAAACTCAGGACCTTGCGCTTGTGAGGCAGGCACTGGAACCACTGAGCTAAATCTCTGGCCCGAAGATGTGTTTTTTAAATAAAATAAAATAGAGTATTACTCTGCCATAAAGAATGATAAGCTTGAGTCATTCATATTCAAAGGGACATACCTTGAGGACATACTCATAAGTGAAATAATAGGTCACAGATGTGTAAATATTATATCTTTTCTCTGGTATAAGAAACTGAAAATGTAAGTAAGTCCTAGAATGTATGATAGTCACTGTAAAATAGAAAATAAGCTAAGGGAAATGGGGGTAGGGGTAAATAACGAGGAGAAAGAAACTGTGATGGTAAAAAAAAGGGTGGGGGCAGGCGTGGTGGCTCACGCCTGTAATCCCAGCACTCAGGAGGCAGAGACAGGAGGATTGCTGAGTTCGAGGCTTGCCTGGGCTACATAGTGAGTGCAGGGCCAGCCTGAACTACAAAGTGAGACCCTGTCTCAAAAAAAAAAAAAAGGGGGGTGGAAACAAACTCATGTATATAGGGGGTGGGGGAATTGTAGGGTGGAAGGGAAATGGGAAAAAATGAGAATTAAGTCATGTCATATACTGGTAGATATTCTCAATGTTGAGTGTGATCTTGATGTATACATAAAATATACCTATATCACAATTAAAATTTAAAAAATAAAATAAGGGATGGGAATGTAGCTTACTGATAGAGTACTTATTCAGCAAACACAAGGAAATGAGTTTAATCTCCAGTGTTGCAAAAATAAACTAAAAACCCAATGAAAATCAGCTATGGATGAGGTGTAAAGAAGTTAAACAAGTGGAGCTAGTCATGCTACATTTTACAGCGGAAAGCCTATGAAACATACAAGAAATAAGAGCTATTCTCATTTGAATTTCTAAAATGAATGTAGAGTACTTTGGAGAATATATACAGCCACAGGCAGGGCATGTAAATGAACAACTATTGATATTTCAGATATGCAGCACTATAAAATGCATACTTTTGTTTGAAAAGGTAAGTACTCATGATGCTGCCCTTTGGGAAGAAGTGACTACTGATTAGGTGATAAAGCTAACCGGTTACAATTTTAGATAAACTTCTTTATCTCATTAAACAATTACTTTCTCATTTTCCAAGAACCATTGTTTTGAAACAGTAACACTCAGTTTACAGTTTTTACAGAGGAAACCATAGGCCACCTATATACTACAGTTCACTGGTTTTGCCGACTGACTTGGGCACAAGTCCCAGACTTGCAGTATTTACTACTATGCATCCTAATTAACCTGATGACACATTTTACAAAATGGAGATACATTTTACAAGATGGGGTTTTTACCTCACAGTATAACTCCAAATAGCCAAAATCCACAGTTCTAGGAAGAACCCCATGCCTGTATTTTCTTAAAAGCTTCCCAGGTATTTATGATGCCACCTGGCTCTGAAAATTCTTGTTGTAGCAGTACCTACCATAAACCTAGCAAAGTAAGTAGGACCTGTCTAATGGAGGGCAAATTAAAATACTAAAGGGGGATTCTTATGTGGCTAAAAACACTGATATCCCTTTCTGGAAAACTGAACTTAGATTATTTTTTAATGTAATTCTTTGGAGATGTCAACTGAATTAATCATCAGAGTACAGGTATATTGATTCATGTTGTATACAATATATATTATCAAAAAAAAAAAGGTCCATATATTTCACATAAGATCTACCCATAAAGCATTATAATGAACATACATGGTACTGCTCTGCTTATGGATATCACTCAAGGTTGACACACTGCATAAAAATAAAGACGAGATTACATACATAAAGCCAACACATCTATAATACAAATTTCACCTTATCTTTTTTTTTTTTTTGAGACAGGGTCTCGCTTTGTAGTTCAGGCTGGCTCTGAGCTCACTATGTAGCCCAGGCAAGCCTCGAACTCAGCCATCCTCCTGACTCTGCCTCCCGAGTGCTGGGATTGCAGGCGTGAGCCACCACGCCCGGCTAATTTCACCTTATCTTTGAAGATTACTCACATTAACTCGTGAATTTTGAGACAAAAAGCTAGTGACATAATATGAATATACACAACTATTACATACGTGGCAATAAACTAACTTAATGATAATGCTTATCACTGGGTATCAATGCTTAAAAGACTGATTTTTCTTCCCATTTAAACAGTAACACTTATTTGTTTGTTTGTTACAGGGTCTTGGTATGTAGCCCAAATTGGCCTTGAACTCATTATGTAGCCCGGGCTAGCCTCAAACTTACAGCCATCCTTCTGCCTCAGCCTCCAGAGTGCTAAATTTGCAGGCATGTATCACCATCCCCCAGTTTTCTTTTTTCTTTTCCTTGTTTTTTTTCAGACAGGGTCTCATTATATAGTTCAGGTTGGCTTTTCTAACTTACTATGTAGCCCAGGCTGGCCTTGAATTCATGGCAATCCTCCTGCCTCAGCCTCTCAAATGTTGGGATTACAAGCATGCTAAATGTTAACACTTTTGTTAACATTTTGGTTTTTTTTTTTAGATCATTAACCTTGATAACCATTTTGCTACAAGAGCATAATTATAATCAAACATTTCCTTGGCAAATATGTTTTCCTGAAGTGTGGCATTATTAATTTTAATCCTTCCTGTGTGTGTGTGTGTGGTACAGTGTTAGGGCTTAGATCCAGGGACCTGTGCATGCTATCTACCATTAAGCAACTTCCATTAGGTACTTCCCAATTTTTAAAAAAGGAAGTAAAGCCCAGTCCCCAATTCTATACCATTTATGGTTAGATTTTTGTTTTGGTTTTTGAAATTAAATTCTTACTATGTAGTTCATGCTGGCCTCGAACTTGCAATTCAGTCTTGGTCTCACCCTTACTGGTATTTCAAGAGTGTACCCCCATGCCTGGCTGAATGTCTCAGTAAATTTGGAGTTAAAACACTGACGTTCTGGCACTCACTGTCAGTACAAACCCCAGCCCTCTCCCTTCACAGCCAGCTCACCACAGCGGCATCTGGCCAATGGTCTAACTCTCCACAAATGATCCAGGAATCAATGATTCACTTCTTCAAATATTTGTTTGCATTAGTCATTAGGCAGATTAGAGACAGAAAGAGCTTTATTTTTCCTGAAAATAAGACTTCAGGATTATGCTGCCAAGAGGGAGAAGCTTATTAAATGAGCACAAGGAAGAAAAAACAGACACTGGGCACAAAATTACTACTGCTGTATTCTTTATGTCATCATCCCAAGATAGAGTTATATGATGCAGTTGTGTTTTCAGTGTTCTCCACCCAGAATGTTCTCAGATTTTCCCCTAAGAATGAATGTGTTATCTGCAATAGCTTCTAGTGTCACTCTTTTTTTTTTTTCCTTTTGAGACAGGGTCTTGCTTTGTAGTTCAGGGTGGCCCTGAACTCATTCTGTAGCCCAGGCAAGCCTCGAACTCAACAATCCTCCTGCGTCTGCCTCCCAAGTGCTGGGATTACAGGCATGAGCCACCACGCCTGGAGCTAGTGTCACTTTTAAGTCCATTTTTCTCAACCTTTTGTTATGAAAAATTTCAAACTTACAGCACAGTTCAATTAAAACTCACTGTAAACAGTGAACATCTATACTTACCACTTAGATTCCAACAATCTTTGTTCTACCTACTATATCACTTATCATTCATCATCAATCCATAATGATGTTTTATTTCAAAGTAAGCTTCAGGCTTTAGTATACTTAAGCATGCATATCACCAGCTAGACTCTGGCTTTATTCCCTCTCCACTGTGGGGACTAAACATAAGGTTTTTGTACAAGGTTCCATCTTCAAATTTTTTTTTTTTTTTTGAGACAGGGTCTTGCTTTGTTGTTCAGGCTGTCTCTGAGCTCACTATGCAGCCCAGGCAAGCCTGGAACTCAGCAATCCTCCTGTCTCTGCCTCCCGAGTGCTGGGATTACAGATATGAGCCACCATGCCCGGCACTGTGGTATGTGGTATTGATTGTTGGTGGGCGTGAGTCTCCACGCCCAGCATTGTATGTGGTTTCCAGGGATTGAACTCAGGACCTTGCGCTTGCAAGGCAGGCGCCAGAACCTCTGAGCTAACCCTCCGGCCCTCAAATGTTTTGTTTTTGAGACAGAGTCTTGCTAAGTCATGAGTCTAAGGGCTGAATTTACAACCCTCCTGTCTCAGCCTCCTAGAATGTTGGGATTACAGAAATATGCCTTCATTCCCAATTAGAATCCAATGTTCTTAGATATTTGTATACAATGAAATTGGCAAATCTTTGTGTGTGTGTGTGTGTGTGTGTGTGTGTGTATGGAGTTTAGTCAAATGTATACATATATCTGTATCCTCAAACTGTCAAGATAGAGAACATTATTCAAAATATTATTGTTTTTAAACAAAAACACTTAAATAACTTTTTTACTAAACACTGTTTATGTGGGAAAAAACACAGAAGTCTACAAATCTGATTACTTGGTAGTGTAATATGTAGCTAAGAAAAGTAGGTATCTTCCAAGAGTAGACTTGCCAGTTGAAACAGAAACTACCTAAAGATATTTTAATTGGATGTTTCTATATCTAGACGGTAAAGCAGCTCATATTTTTTGGTAAAAGGGAAATTTGTGAAATATAGTCAGTTCTTCACATCCATGAGTTCCACTAAATGCAGACCAAAAATATTTGAAAAAGTAGCATTTACACTGACTGAACATACATACATTTTATTTCCTAAACAATATAGCATAACGACTATTTATACAGCATTTATGTCATTTTTAGGTATAATAATTTAGGAATGGTTTAAATTATAGGGAAGACTGTGTAGGTTATATGCAAATACCATATCTTATACAAGGATGTAAATATACATGGTGTCTGGTAATTGCAGGGGTCTTAGAATCAATTCTCCTAGGACACTGGGGTTTGGTTGCATTTGGGTGGAATTTCAGTTTCTCCCTGAATGGAAATGGGAGCCTTCATAAGGTGTTTTTACACGTCACCTGTGTGGCCAAAACCCTTTGTAATGGCAATGAGCACTTAAGGTACAACTTACAAAGCATACTGTTATCCCCAAATTGTAACTTTCAAGTACTCTGGGAAAAGCATTAGATGATTCTAATGCTTCTCTTATGCACCAAGGTTGGTTTAAAAAAGTACTCTTTTGGGCCGGAGGGTTAGCTCAGTGGTTCCAGCGCCTGCCTTGCATGCGCAAGGACCTGAGTTCAATCCCCAGTAACCACATATAATGCTGGGCATGGATACACGCCCACCAACAATCAACACCACATACCACAATGCTGGACGTGGTGGCTCACACCTGTAATCCCAGCGCTTGGGAGGCAGAGACAGGAGGATTGCTGAGTTCGCGGCGGCTTGTCTGGGCACCATAGTGAGCTCAGGGCCAGCCTGAACTACAAAGCGAGATCCTGTCTCCAAAAAGCAAAATAAATAAATAAATAAATAAATAAATAAATAAATAAATAAATAAGTACTTTTGAGAGGAAACTAATTTTTCAGGTTGAACTGTTAGAGAAAGAGTATCTGAAAAAAACTTTCTCTAATATGTTGAGAGCTTCTTAACCTAGCAGCAATAGCTTTTGGGGTCATATGAATCTTATGGGAGATGGAACTACAGAATATAGTCCTAACCTGAAACAGTACAAAGGAGAAATGGCAAATCCTTATGGCACTCAAATTATGTATTAAAAAATAAAATTTAGGGGGCTGGGGAATGTGGATTAATGGCAGAGTGCTCAACTAGTATGTGCAAGACCCTGGGTTTGATCTACAGCACTGAAAAAATTAAATTAAATTTAGGCCTGGATAGGGTAGGGAATTTCTAGAAGCAAATGATAGTTGAAAACAGCATTAAACAATCAAGTCTCAAGGATTGAAAAATTTGTCCTGAACCCAAAAAGTAAATACTAAGGAAGAACTTAGGTAAGTGTTAATGACAGCTGTAATACAGGGGAAGGAGACAAATGTAATATTCCATACTATTAGAGATTTCCCCAGGATACCAAACAACAGGAAATGATACAGCAACGTCATTCAAATACAAATCTGAAGGAAAAGGACTTTCCTACTGAAGAAAACAATATATTATTAAGAAAAGCAAACAAAATATGTAAATAGAATGGCAATACTTTGATTAATGAAACCTCTTTAAATTGGTGTCTAAAAACACCTGGGTGCAGACTCAGAAGTTAATAGGTAGTTAATATATATTTTAAGCTAATTAAAAATTCTATAAATATAGAACGTTTCCAGAATGTTTACCATTTTAAAAAACTGGGCACAGTGGCAGATGTATGTAATTCCAGCTACTCAGGAGGGTTAGTAGGACGGCCAAGTTTAAGGCCAACCTGGGCAACTTAATGAGACCCTATTTCAAAATAAGAAATAAAGCCAGACATGGTGTCGCATGTCTGTAATCCCAGCACTCAAGAGGTATAAGGCAGGAGGACTAAAGCCGTCTTGAGCTACAGAGCCAGCTTGAACTATATAGCAAGACCTTGTGTCAAACAACAGAAACAAAATAAAAAAAGCTAGAGACATAGCTCAGTGGTAGAGTCCCCTTGGGTTTGATCCCTAGTACAATAAAGAATCTTAAGAAATATACATCCAATATACTCAATAAGTACACTCAAAGATGAATAAAGGGTCCTCATCCTCTTGGGCAAAGGACCTGGAATTAGGAACAAAGGATAGTAATACATTTTAGCTTCTTACCTGAAGCCTGTGGATAAAGCATCAAGTCCATAGAAGGAGGCCTGTGGCCCCACCAATTTTCCAGTGGAAAAGGAACTTGATAACACTGTATTGTAACTATACTAAACTAGCATTATTAGCAAAAGGGGAATAGAGGTCTACTTACATGACAATACATTTATTCCTTTACATTATATGCCAAAATATTGTAGTATAAATATCCCTAGTCACATACTGAAAAGTTAAAAGTTCGTAAGTTATGATGATAAAGCTAAAGCCAAATAGTAATTGTACTGAAAAAAACCCAACAATAAGGAATCACAATGTGAGGCATTGCAATGGAAAACCAAGATAATTCTGAGATAAAAACTGATGTACCCCCAAATAAGGTAGCTACCCTGAATATGGCAGAATTCCCATTCTGAATATAGAATGAGAAGCTTTGCACTATTGCTAGTTTCCCAGGACAGACTACCTGTGAGGAAAAGATATTATAGATCCCAGTAAGTTCTAATCACTTTAGTTTTGGGTTGCTCATACTATGTAATAATTTACTTAGGAAGTTATTAGTAAGTAGCTTTCAGGTATATGTAAGTATGAATAACTGTGAAGCAATAACAGAACAAAAGGAGCTACATTTCCTTCCCATGAGAAGGGGTGGAATAGGAACTATATTTTGAGAATCAATGCATTTAGTGAACAAAGAAAAAAAATATTCAGGAGGTAGTAGGCATAAGGAATAACTAACGCTGAAACCTTAAACTATGAGGTAATGCTATATTAGCTGAGTAAGGTATTTAAAACCTATTTCTGGCATATAGGATCCATGAAATCATGCCTGGAAACTAATTTAAAGCTTTAAACTCCATATGCACAATTCACTCCTTAAAAAACTTTAGTTCATCCGTTGTTTATTTATTTATTTTTTTGAGACAGGGTCTCGCTTTGCAGTTCAGGCTGGCCCTGAGCTCACTATGTAGCCCAGGCAAGCCTCGAACTCAGCAATCCTCCTGTCTCTGCCTCCCTAGTGCTAGGAGGACAGGCGCAGGCCACCTCACCCGGCACTGTGGTATGTGGTGCTGATTGCTGGTTGATTGTTTGTGGGCGTGAGTCACCATGCTCAGCACTGTATATGGATACCAAGATCAAACTCAGGAACTCAGGACCTTGCGCTTGTGAGGCAGGCCCCGGAACCACTGAGCTAAATCTACAGCCCCGTTGTTTATTTTTTTGTTTTTTGCTTTTTGAGACAGGGCCTCGCTTTGTAGTTCAGGCTGGCCCTGAGCTCACTATGGTGCCCAGGCAAGCCGCCGTGAACTCAGCAATCCTCCTGTCTCTGCCTCCTGAGTGCTGGGATTACAGGCGTGAGCCACCACATCCGGCATTCCGTTGTTTATTTTTTAAAATGTTTTAATTCTCAGAAGCTCAGAAAGAGGAATATCCTTTAATAGTTCACTGAAATTTAAAAAATAACTTTACTTGATTTACCCTTGTACCTATCATGTGTTTACCTATAGCTAACTGCCTTTACATGTTTAACCAGCAACCACTCCCTTTTGGAATAGATATTGAAAATAAATGTGACAAATTTAGTTGGTTATGGTGGTGCACACCTGTAATCCCAGCAATTAGGAGGCTGAGGCAGGAGGATTGCTCCAATTTCAAGGCCAGTCTGGGCTAAGCAGTGAGTTTAAAGCTAGCCTGGGCTACAAAATGAGACCTTGTGTCAAACACAAAAAAACACAAAATTTGACAAATTTGTACTTTTTTTCTAGTCATAAAATTGACAAGAAAACTACTTCAAAAGCTGACTGAATAGATAAACCAAAGGAAAAATATTATTTTTGCATGTCCAGAAGTTGTAAATGCTTCCTCCTAGGGTTTTTGGCCCAAGTTTTGGCATTCTCTACTTCCTGACTACTCTGTTTTTCAATGTTCTAATTTGAATACCAGGAAAAAACTATCCCAATTCAATGGTAGAAGCCTTGAAGAAAAGCTAAGTCCATAGTTTACTTATCCTAAAGAACTTTTTTTTTTTTTTTTTGAGACAGGGTCTCACTTTGTAGTTCAGGCTGGCCTTGAGCTCACTATGTAGCCCAGGCAAGCCTCGAACTCAGCAATCCTCCTGCCTCTGCCTCCTGAATGCTGGGATTACAAGCGTGAGCCACCACGCCCGGCTAAGGAACTCTTTTGAAAGAGTACTATTCCTTGTGCTTCCCATTTGTGGTCCTTATTGACTTTCCACTTACTTTTGGACCTCTATGACTATCATATTCACCTTTGCAAAAAAATGATTCCACCACAAAATACAGAACACTTCCAATTTAAAGTGTACAAAAATGATCATCCTCAAGAATGGCTAACAGTTTCTACAAACTCACAAATTTTAAAGTAACCAAAAAAAGCTGTAAAAAATGACAGCAATTCCCTACCTCAGTATAATAAATTACTTCATTATTAGGGAAAATGTAAGTGATTCCTGATAGTCTAAATTAAGCAGAATGAAATATTGTTGTAAAAGGACTTTAGGAAGACAGCAATTTTGTTTTTTCTTGCCAAAACATACTTCTGTTTTTCTCCTAGTCCTTATAGAACAACATACTATTATATAAAATGCTAAGTTTTACTTATTCTTGCTAGATGAAAAGGTACTCTGCCAATAGAGCAGAAAAAGTTCACATAGAGTATGCTGGCATGCTTCCTATAATCAATAATTCAAAAATATCATTAAGCACAGAAAAAAAGGAAGGACTTGTAAAAACATCAAAAAGCAGAACACAGACATTAAGCAGGTTAGGACATCATGTATCCTGAGAAATTAGAAAGGTCAAAAAATTACCAGTTTTTTTTTTAAACAAAGACTCACTGAGTATAAGTGGAAAAATTGGGGGTAGGGGTGTAGCTCAGTTAATGGAGGGCTTGCACAGCGTGAGCAACATCTTAGCACTACAAAAAAAAAAGCTAGTTTAAAACATCATAAATAAATTATCCACAGCTGAGTGTAGTAGCACACACCTGTGGTCCCAAAACTTGGGAGACTGAGGCAGGAGGATTGCCGTGAGAGCCCTACCTGAACTACATAGGGAGTTCAAGGTCAGCCTGAACTGCATAGCAAGACCCTGTCTTCAAACAAACAAAAAACCCAAAACATTATTTGGAAAACTAGCTCTAACAAATGCCAGTAACCAGACAATAAAGTGTCACACGTACATACAAGTATTATGACTTCATAGAGGGCGTTACAAAGGAAAGGGAAAACTCTGAGGTTAGAAATTAAGAGAATCCTTATGGAAGAGAACTTTAAAAGCATACACTGTGACTCATAATCTACACTCCAGGCCAGCTGCAACATGAAGGGAAAAGAAAGTTGCCTCATTTACAAATCACAACTGAGCAAGAAAGCATTGATTTCACTACTACAATACTTAAAACCCACGAAGACATAAATGAAGAGAGGAGGTTTATAATCCCGAAGTCAAATTACTTGGAGGAAAATTTCAACTGTCAGGGAAAACTTCTTTAAGACTGTATTATAGGGCTAACTGCTGCCAGAAGTTCAAACTAGCAATCCCTCTGCTCCATCAAAACAGGGTTTGAAATTATGGGTTTGGATTATAATAGCACCTAAGAAGATGCAAACATTGAAGCTTTCAGTACAAAATGGCTCCCATATAGGTGATCAACAACTGTTCTTAATGCTAATGTCTTATCTCCATTTTGCTTTACAGTTTAGAAAGGGCCTTCACTTTTATTCCTCAACAGTAACCAGTTTGGTGGCTGTAATTATAGTTCCTAACTTTGCTCCTATCCTGTGGTTTGAAAAGTCTTTTCACACATTGCATTGGTTACTTTACAGAAGAGACTTGAGGAAGTTAAATTACTCCACACTAAGGACAACCAGATGGTAGATGCCGGGCCAGCAAAACTGCAGGTCTCTACTTAGTCAATAATAGACACTTCCAACCCTTAAATTCAAAGTACAACACTCCAGGGGGAGCAACCTCAGATAACTACCTAAGATACGAGGTCAGAGTCTCAGCCGACTAGCTCTCCTCAGTCTTCCTCCCCCAAAATAGGGAAAGTGAGGCAATAAGCAAGGACAAAAGCCTAATCTGGAGTCACTTCAAAGGGGTGTGGGTGAGATGGGCTCCTTCCACCGTGGTACTAAGCCCAAAAGAAGCTCAAGCCTGCATCTGAGATACCTAGTTGGTCTCCAGGAAGAGGGAAGACCCCTGGCTATTCCCGTTTTCTCTCACTGCTGTGTTCCTCCCATCCGCCCAGAAATCCTTTCGCCTTAAGGGTGCTCAATCTTTAGCTCGGGCCTCCCGAGTAGAAGAATCCGCTAGGTCTGGCTCTTCCTAGTCTCTCTTTCCCCGTAGCGGCTCTCAACCCTCAAGGCGTTCCTAAGGTCTCCCATGGGGGGGGGGGGTAAACTCCCGTTTAAACCACAAACTCCACAAAAGGAAACCCTCCCAAAGCGTCCTCCCCCCGTCCCTTCAGCCCCTGGAACCCGGGAGGAGTATACTCGTCCCAGGAGCCTGCTCGAAAAATACCTGCTTCTCACCTGAGCCCCGTTAGCTGCAGCCGCCTCGGAGGAGTGACTCCCAGAAGAAACCTCCTCCAGTTGAGAACCCTCAAAGGAGGAACACTCTGTTTTAGGAACCTCTTCAGGCGCCTTAAGCGCGGGCCTCGGTGGTGACCTCCCTGCTGTGTTCCAGTCTCGGCTCAACGCAACCCACTCCCTGGCCCATTCAGGAGCCTGCCCCGTCCCTATTAGGTCTCTCCGCCCCAGGATCAAGTGGCTGTTTCCCTCCCTCACAGACGTTCTCAGCCGTCGGGTTCCCTCCCCCTTCACGTCCCTACGGGACTCCCCAAAGCAGCGCGGCAAGGCTGAGGCACTGACTTTCTTTAGCTCCGGGGCCCGCCGGAGGTAGGGGGCAGCGGCAGCAGTGCGACTCCTTTGTGACAGGCTCTAGAGAGCGGTAAAGATGGACGCGAGGCCACGGCGCTGCCATTACGCGCGGGGTCTACCCCCGCTTCGTACCGCCCCGGCCCCTCCCTCAGTCACCTAGGAAACGCCCCTTCCTCGGTGGCCATTCCTTTAACTAGCAGCCAATCATCCTTCAAGGAATGCACCACGTGACATTACCACTCGGCCCGCCCTCCGGGCTTGAGTTGGCCAATCCTTTTGCTGAGAGGTGAATGGCCCAATGAAATCTCTACAGTTCCGTTTTGGCGTACCGGATTTCCATCCGGCTCGGGAGGAGAAATAGAGCTGGTGATTGGGTTACGCCCCCGGAAGCGGGGCGGAACTTTGTTGTGGCGGTGAGGAACAGGAAGCCCTGAAGGGTCAAAAGGAATACAAAAGCAAAGGCTTTTTTTTTTCTCCTGTAGTTTTTTTTTCATTTTGTCCCATTTTATAATTTTCTTTTCTTTTTTTTAAGAGTGAGCGGCCTTGGTGGTGGCGGTTTGGGGTGGGCGCCGCCGAGGTGAGGGAGTCTCGCCTCCCGCGCGCTGGTAGGTGAGTGCGTCCTGGGTTCTGGCCAAGCGGCAAAACAGTCTGGGCTTCTTCGCTGAGGAGATGGTGAGCCTTGGCTGGAGTTAGAGTTAGGGCAAGGCCTGCCCTCAGTCCACGCATTTGTACGGTGTCCTGAGTTGCCGGGGCCCGAAGCTGCCGGGGCCTAGCCTAAACGGAACCGTGGGAGCCCGTAGAAAAGGCTTGAGGGTCGTAGGGCGAGGCCCCCTGACGCTCTGAGGCTGGCCCACGACCCTGCGTCTCTGGTCTTCACTTTTCTGCTAAGTGGTTCCCCTCCCCCATCTCCGGCCTCAAGTGAGAAGCCGGCTCTGTTCTAGAGATTTTGGAAGAGCTTCAAGATACTCAGGGAACGTGGGCATGCCTGGTATAAGTGGTTGAACTCCAGAATGTAAGTGCAGGAATGGAAACATTGACTGCGTATAATGTAGATGCTGTACTAAGTGATTTTTCTTTTCAAATAGAGAACAAGCCAGCGTGCCCGTTTTGCAGGTCATTTTGAGAATTAAGACTGAGAGGTGAGACGTCTTATGAGTTGGTGACCCTTGGGAATGTTAGTCCAGACCGGAAAATGGGCGACCAGTTTGTTCATAGCAGGGATTTTTAAACATTAAGAGGCCTTTCACTTCTTTACCGGCTGAGACAAGGATTGTCAATTCCTCAGTTTGATTAGTTGATGTGTCACAGGGACACCATAAAATGATTTGGAAGGCTTTGGTTTTGAAATCTTTGTATCTGTTTAGAAATCCTTTTTGACGTAAGGAATTGAGCTGACATAAAGGCAGTTTTTAATATTTTCCAATTGGGATTTAAGTTGAGTTGTGGACAATTGGTAAGGATCTGAAAATAGAGGCTACGGATTATCTTTCTTTACGAAAGTCTTAATGCCTTTCTGGGGAAAGGAAGAATTATGTCAAGGCCGGGTACCCAGTTGTCAGTCTTTACTTTGGTCCTGCAAGAATCTTGATATTTGGTCAGGATCACGCTGCTGCTTCAGATATTTAAAACCACATGATCTGGTAAATGAAGTAATTTAAGTTGTAGTGTCATCTGACTTTGTGACAGCTAAATTAAACCTTTTCAGTGTGCTATTAATCACCTTTTTAAACATTTAAATATGATTCATTCTTGAATAGGATCTTTTCCACTCTATTTTTTTTTTGATTTTTTTTTTTTTTTTTTTTTTGAGACAGGGTCTCACTTTGTAGTTCGGGCTGGCCCTGAGCTCACTATGTAGCCCAGGCAAGCCTCGAACTCAGCGATCCTCCAGTCTCTGCCTCCTGAGTGCTGGGATTACAGGCGTGAGCCACCACGCCCGGCTGTTTGTTTGATTTTTGAGACAGGATCTTATTTTGTAGTTCAGGCTGGCCCTGAGCTCACTATGTAGTTCAGGCTAGCCTTGAACTCCCAGCAATTCTCCTGCCTCTGCCTCCCCAAGCGCTGGGATTACACGCGTGAGCCACCATGCCCAGCATTGTGGTATGTGGTATCAGGGATCAAACGGGGCTTTGTGCTTGCGCTTGCAAGGCAGACGCTGGAACCACTGAGCTAAATCCTTGACCCCGTTTCCATGCTATTTTAGAATGTGTTTTTAGGGCTGGAGATTTAGCTCAGTGGTTCCAGCACCTGCCTAGCAAGCATAAGGTCCCTGGTTCAGTCCCCCGTTAACCACATACAAGAAAGAATACCGGATGTGGCCCACCAGCGATCAGTACCACATACTACAATGCCAGGTGTGGGTGGCTCACATCTGTAATCCCAGCACTGGAGAGGCAGAGGCAGGAGGATTGCTGAGTTCGAGACTTGCCTGAGCTACATAGTGAGCTCAGGGCCAGCCTGAACTACAAAGTGAGGCCCTGTCTGGAAAAAAAAAAAAAAAATATATATATATATATATTATATATATATATATATATATATATATATATATGTCTTTTTAATTAGCTCACATTTTTAGTACAGAACAATAATATTCCTTTGGGGAACTTATTAAATGTGTATGACAATCCCTTTATCCTCTGTCCTTTTTCTCTGCTCCATCCCCTTCTCCATCTCCAAGTCTCCTTTCTAGTTTTCTATCATCTGTATTTTATTTATTTATAGTTTAGGTTTTTTCATATACTAGAAAACATGGAATATTTAACTTTCTGAGTCTAGTTTATTTCACTTAGGATAATGGTCTTGAGTTCCATCCATTTTCCTAGCAGTGATGATTTTATTCTTTATGGCTGAATGATATTTCATTGTATGTATATATATAAAATATATATTTGCATATATATGTATATATAAATATATACATACATATAAAATATATACAAAATATATGTACATATATGTGTATATATGTGTGTATGTGTATATCTATCTATCTATTGACAGGCATTTAGGTTGTTTCCAGAGCACAGCATTTATGAGTTGCTTGTCTATAAACATGGGCATGCATGTATCACTATAGTATGATGTCTTTCTTTCCAGAGTATACCTAGAAAAGGTATGGCTGAGTCAAATGGTATTTCTTGTTTCCAGTTTTTTTTTTTTTTCCTGGAGTCTCCACACTGATCTCCATAGTATTGTAGTAGTCTACATTGCTACCAACAGGGTATGAGGTTTCTCTTTCACCAGCATTCGTTATTCTTGTGTGTTCGTGATGATTGTCTTTCTGAGTGGAATAAGATAGAATCTCAGTTTTGATTTGCATTTCTCAAATGCTAAAGATAGTGAACATTTTTCCACATATTATTGGTCATTTGCACTATTTTTGAGAAGCATCTGTTCAGTTTACTTATCCATTTTCATAGCGTCATTTGTTTTGGGTGGCTGTTTTAATTTTTTGAGTTCTTTATATATTCTAGTGTAGCAGAGACTGGTCCTGAGCCCTATCATCTGTAGCCAACCCACTTGGCTGGTATTGTTCTTGGATTTAATCCCAGGGAGTGAACAAGGATGAATAATAGACATAGTTTAACATGTGGACAGCCAGGGGACGGGACATTTGTCTCTTAGTAGTCAGAGAAGCCCCTAGTGTCTGGTTCACCTTGCCTTTATTCACCCAAACAGGGATATAAACAGTCAAAGTAACATAAGATTCATCTGTTTTCCAAATAGCATGGTGAAAAACTTAACCTTAGCTGTTTTAGGTTTTCCCTAGAACCTGCCATATGTGATCATCCCAGTGCAACCTTCTTAGTGCTCCTAGAGGAGGGCAGTTAGGACTCAACTCTCTAGTCTCCAGTGGTCTAGATATTAGTCCTTTATCAGAATGGTAGCCAGCAAAACATTTTTCCCATTCTATAGATATGCTCTTCTCCCTGTTGATAACTTCCTTGCTGTGCAGAAACATTTTAATTTTATTTAGCCCCAATTACTGATTTTTTATATTTTCTATGCTATTGGAATTCCACTCAAGAAATTTTTGCCCAGGCCTATGGCTTAGGTGTTTCTTATCTTCCAATAGTTTCAAAGTCTGTTTTTATATGTAGGTCTTTGATTTGAAGTTAGTACAGAATGAGAGATAGGGAGCTAGTTTTAATCTTCTGTAAATGGCTATCCAGTTTCCCCAGCACCATTTATTGACGAGGCTGTTTTTCTCCAACCTATGTTTTTGGCTCCTTTACCAAGAATCAGATGACTTTCGGTATATGGAGTTATTTTTGTTTCTACCTTACATGTGTGCTTTTGTGCCAGCTGTGTTGTTTTAGATACAGTAACTTTGTGGTATTACTTGAAATTTATATTGTAAGGCCTTCAGCTTTGCTCATTTCACTCAGTGTTTCTCTAGCTATCCTGGATCTTTTCTGATTTCATATGAATTTTTAAGATTGTCTTTTCTAGTTCTGTGAAGAATATTATTGTTCAGCATTATTATTGGTCTGCTTTTCTGCATTTGCTTGTGTATCCAACTGTTTGTTTTTGTTCAGTTTGTTCAGTATGTATTCATTAAACTTTTTGGCTATGGATTAAATTCTTTCATTAGTTCTTTAAAATTCTCAGCTGTTTTCCATATATTGCTTCTACCCCATTGGCTCTTTCTTTCTTATTAACTCAACAAACATTTTCTCTTAATTCTCTATGCCTATTTCTACTTTCCTTACTACATTCTGGCAAGTTCCTTTATTAACTTATTTCCAATCTGTTATTAAACTCATCCATTGAAATGTTAAATTCAGTTACTTGATTTTTAATTTGTTTATTTTTTTGCAGTGTTGGGGATTGAATGCAGGGCCTCTTTGCATATGTTAGGTAATCACTTTCCTCATTTGGTTTTGTTGTTTTAGTTTCTTATTCCCTATTAATTTTGAGACTGATTTTTATTTCTTTAAAGTTGGTAAGCACAGTATTTTATAATCTATATGTTTAATTCTACAGTCTGAATTCTCCTTGGTTTGTTTATATTGACCATTATTTTTGGTGTTTCACATTTCACCCTGAGGATGTCATACCTTGAAGATCTTTGGTACCAGATTACTGTGGAGATGTACACAGGTCCTGGTCAAACACCATATGCGGAGTGAACTCTTGGCTTTAACTTTTTTTTTTTTTTTTTTGAGACAAGGTCTCGCTTTGTAGTTCAGGCTGGCCCTGAGCTCACTATGTAGCCTAGGCAAGCCTCAAACTCAGCAATCCTCCTGTCTCTGCCTCTCAAGTGCTGGGATGACAGGCGTGAGCCACCACGCCCAGCATTGTATGTGATTACCGGGGATTGAACTCAGGACCTTGCGCTTGCGAGGCAGGCGCCAGAACCACTAAGCTAAATTTCCGGCCTGGCTTTGACTTTTGTTTATGTTGCTTTTAATGGCATCAGTCTATAACTTTCAGGTCACAGAAATATTCAGGATGAAATCCACTTTGAATATTGTGCTTTATTTCTGATATTTAGTCTTCACCTAGATTTTGCCCAAATTCTTTATGTCTTGCTAACTTTTCTATTAAGAATTATTATTATTATCATGTTTTGGGGCGGGAACAGGATCTAGCTTTGTAGTTCAGCCTGGCCCTAAGCTCACTATGTAACCCAGGCAAGTCTCAAACTCAGCAATCCTCCTGCCTCTGCCTCCTGAGTGCTGGGATGACAGGCGTGAGCCACCATGCCCGGCACTGTGGTATGTGGTATTGATGGCTGGTGGGTGTGAGTCACCACGCCCAGCATTGTATGGGGTTACCGGGGGATTGAACTCAGGGCCTTGTGCTTGTGAGGCAGGCGCTGGAACCCCTGAGCTAAATCTCTGGCCCTTTTTAAGATACTTTTAGTCTTCTTAGCTACTGGAGTATATTAAGTAAGCTCTGGTGTAAGAAGATTACTTTGCCTAGTTACTTTGTTGGGTAAATACTAACATTTATAAGAAAAGTTAGCATAATCTAAATTACTTTATCTTGGTAGAAGGCAGAAAGTAGTCTTTCTTTCTTTTTTTTTTTGAGACAGGGTCTCGCTTTGTAGTTCAGACTGGCCCTGAGCTCGCTATGGAGCCCAGGCAAGCTGCCGCGAACTCAGCAATCCTCTTGTCTCTGCCTCCCAAGTGCTGGGATGACAGGCGTGAGCCACCATGCCCAGCATTGTGGTATGCGGTGTTGATTGCTGGTGGGCGTGAATCTCCACGCCCAGCATTATATGTGGTTTCCAGGGATCAAACTCAGGACCTTGCGCTTGTGAGGCAGGCGCCAGAACCACTGAGCTAACCCTCTGGCCCAAGTAGTCTTTCTTTAGGAATATAGTTGAGTTATACAGATGGCACGTTTCTCTTAGTGGCTGTCTGCATTTTAAGTAAAAGGTGATTTAACATCAGAGTAGAACCATTAGAAAGCAGTAAACTGTGTTTGCTGACAGAAAGAAATGGATTGGTCTATTGTTTCTACCCTAGGTGAAGCCTTAGAACAGCATAACACAGAAATCTGATTCTTCTGGTGTATTTTTACATGTACAGTCTATTTAATTTTAGAATTAATGACGTAAACTCAGTGATGTAAACTCTGAAGTAGTCTGCTATCACAAAATTCAATTCCATAAGAAACCAGATCTCATTAACTTGCATCATGGTACTGCTAAGTGACTAACTTTCCAGTTCAGATATAATACTTATTTGGGGAACTGTTAAGTTGTATATTTTACAGAATGTACTATATAAGACAAGCCCATTTTGTCCCTGCCACCCTAGAAACTAAATACCACAGTTTTCAGTATAAACACAGTACTGCAATGTTTAACAGTTACTTTGGCTTGAAATATAATGACTGGTTTTTTAGCTGTCGAACAAATTTGAGAACTGTTCTTTGTTTGTTCCCATTTGAAACTTTTAAGTTTGGATAAAGTGATTTCGATATTGTTGGTTTTCCTTGACTCTCCTGTTGGAAGAACTTAATTCTTTTAAAAATAAAGTTGGCCTGCAGTTGTAGCTCAGTGTTGCCTAGTACGTACAATGCCTCCAGAGTACTGGGATTACAGGGATGAACCACCATGCCCAGCGTTGTGTGGTACTGATTGCTGTTGGGTGTGTGTCACCATGCCTGGCATTGTGGTATGTGGTTACCGGGGATCGAAATCCAGACCTTGTTCTTGCAAGGCAGATGCTGGAACCACAGAGCTAAATTCCTGGCCTTGAATTTCTAACACTTTAATAGAGAAGACTGATGAAAAAGAGGGTCTTGCCGGGTGTGGTGGCTCATGCCTGTCATCCCAGCACTTGGGAGGCAGAGGCAGGAGGATTGCTGAGTTCTAGGCTTGCCTGGGCTACATAGTGAGCTGAGGGCCAGCCTGAACTACAAAGCGAGACCCTGTCTCAAAAAACAAAAAAAACAAACAAAAAAAAGAGGGTCTGAAGGATTTCTTGAAGTGTAAAATTTATCTTTTTCAAAAAGCGATTCATAAATATTAGGAAGATTCTTATTCCTCTAGAGTTGCTGTTTTAAATTCAAACTTGTTTACATTTATCCCAGGTTTTATTTTTTTCAGCACTAATTTATAGGCATTCCTCAACTAACAACTGAGTTCAGTTCCTGCTGCTAGATCACTAAATGAATGGTCATTAAATGAGAAATTATGTATAGTATAGTATTACGTACATTACAATATTCAGAACAAAGAAATGGTCAAAGGGAGCTCCAACTTGATGACTTTGCTTTTATTTGCTTAACTTTTACATGCAGTACTGTAATATCTAACAACAAAACTATAGTACTGAATAGTACAACCAGCAAAGACTTATTGTACCATATAAACAAGGTGTACTGTTAAAAAACATTGAAGCTCTATAAATAAGATGTACAGGGCTGGGGATTTAGCGCAAGTCGTAGTGTGCTAACCTTGGACAGACAAGGGTTTGAGTTCAATCCCTGGTACCAAAAAAAAAAAAAAAAAGATGTACAAAAAAGTACAAAAAGGACAGGATGTAAGTTCAGTCATTAAATGGGTAAGTCCTTAAATGAGGAATATTTTTATATTATTTTCATTTTTTAAGTGTGGAATAGGAGGAAGGAGATGTATTTAAAAGGATGCTGGTTGCATTGTTATATCCTAATATTTAGTTCCCAGGTTTAAGTCATATATTATTGATGAATTTACTGCTTTGAAACATTTTTCTCCATCTCGTAAGATTAAAGCAACTAGGGCTCTTTGGTTCAGGAAAGCAATCAGAGGAACATGGGAGTTGACCTCAAACAACTAAAGCATTTTCATTTGGGAAAAGGTTTGGCTTCCTTCTGTGTAGTCCCATTAGATGGAACCTCTGTGTAGAGTTTATAGGGAGACATTTCAGTTTATTCCAAGGAAGAACTGTCAGGTGTGCTTAGAGCGGGAGTTGGCTGATGGGAAAGGATTACAGTGGTCCATTCCCATTTAGGAATATAAGCGAATGACTGATTTCTGGGTTTGTATGGTAGATTCAGATACCAGGTAGAGTATCATATGAGACCTGCCCCACTCTGAATTATTTACCAGGAAATGCTAATGCAAGGTGAGAAAGAAGTGAGCTACAGCAGAGAGGATGAGCAGGGGTTATGTTTTCTCTGCCAGGTACATTGAATAAATTATTGGCTCTTCCTTCATAAGAAGCTCTTCTGCAGAACTTGAGGATTTTTTGGCATGGTCCCAGAGGCTGAATAGTTCCGCTTTTGTAATAAGCTTTTGGCTGGAGGTATCAAATGATGCAAGTCAGGAGTGTCCAGGTGTGAGGTTTTTTTTTTTTTTTTTTTTTTTGAGACAGGGTCTCGCTTTGTACTTCAGGCTGGCTGTGAGCTCACTCTGTAGCCCAGGCAAGCCTCAAACTCAGCAATCCTCCTGCCTCTGCCTCCCGAGTGCTGGGATTACAGGCCTGAGCCACCAGGCCCGGCACTGTGGTATGTGGTATTGATTGTTGGTGGGTGTGAGTCTCCACGCCCAGCATTGTATGTGGTTACCGGGGATTGAACTCAGGACCTTGCGCTTGCGAGGCAGGCGCCGGAACCACTGAGCTAACCCTCCGGCCCCAGGTGTGAGTTTTAAGTGCAAACAATGGCTTCTGTCACTTGATTTAGTTTTCTTTCTAGTAATTTTCATAATTCTCTCTTGTTAGGTTGAATTAAATGTCAACAACAGAATTCAGGCTGAGGCAACTTCTTTTGTTCTGATTGTTTGGGTATCTGTACTAAATAAAAATGTTGTAGGACATTTTAAGCACTGGAGAGTGATGAAGGAAAAAAGGCTGAAGCTGGGTGTGTGGTGGTGTAAACCTGTAATCCCAGCCCTCAGGTAGGCTGAGGCAGGAGAATTGTACATAGTTCAAGACTAGCCTAAACTATGTAGCAAGACCCTGGTTTTTTGTTTTTGGGGTGGTTTTTTTTGCTTTTTTTTTGTTTTTTTTTTTAAAGGCTGAAATTGACATACCCTTGTTTTCATCCAAGACTTAGTGATTTCTGGGATGGGGTAAGGTGAAGAGTAAGAGTTGGAATTTTTTATGTTAAGCCTGGATTTAATTCTGGGCTCTGCCATTCACTACCTGTATCACCTTAGACAATTGACCTAACTTCTGAGCCTCAGCTTTTGAGCCTCATCTGAAAGAGATAGTATTTCTCACAGAGTCAGTGTGAATGTAAATGGGATAGTACAAGGAAAAATTGTGTACATCAAGCCAGGTGTGGTGGCTCACGCCTATAATCCCAGCATTTGAGAGGCAGAAGCAGGAGGATTGCCATGAGTTTGAAGCTAGCCTGAACTACATAGCGAGACCCTGTCTCAAAAAAAAAAAAAAAAAAAAAGGTTATATACATGGTTAAGAACTTAGTAAATAATAGCTTGCTTTATTTTTGTGATAGCAGACATTATTGTGGTTATCAGAGGTCGTCTTGGAACAGGTTGAATGTATGGTGCTGTTTTGTTTTGAGGCAGAGTTTTGCTATGCAGTTTAGGCTGGCCTTGAACTCACTCTATGGCCCAGTCTGGCCTCAAACTAGTGATAATCCTCCTGCCTCAGCCTCCCAAGTGCTGGAATTACAGGCATGCACCACCATGCTTGGCTAATTCCACAGTTCTTTGAAAGGAAAGAAACCAGGGAAAGGGGACAGAGATTGCTTAGAAGTAATAATAGATATTCTTTTACCTTTATTTCTTTCTCCCCTCTTCTCTGAAGAAAGATTCAGATAGAAGTAGATGGGTGGATTTGGGGATTTTCTGCATCAAGATATCCGTAAAGTGGTTGAAGTTGTTGTGGGAGTGAAAAGAGGAAAGGAAAGGGAAAAGATTGGATTTTACTTAAATAGCACAGACAGGGGAGGAAGGAGTTGCTTTATTACACTAGACAATGCAGCTGGAAATTGAGAGATCTAGGTTCTTCTAATGTCATTCTCTCGTTTACTGGATGGTGCACTTCTGGGCTTACTACTTCTTGGTAGGTCCCCAGGAGGGCAGTTGGTCTAGAACAGGGCAACAGACACATATTTGCAATGTGAGATTACTGTGGAACATCTACCTGGAATTGAGAATTATTCCAGATCCTCTCACTGACTTTTTAGATAACATGAATGTTAATAAAAATTACCTGAATTAAGAAAAATAGAATTATATATTTTAATCAGCAATGTGTAAGTTAAACTATTTGAGGATCTTTTTCAAATTTAAGGTTGGAAGAAAACTTGTAGTCTGATGCTGGGTAAGATACAGATAAATCTATTTCTCTTTGGAATTTTAATTGTAATTCTTGAAAAAATTTTTTTTAGACTGATTCTTTTCATTATGGATGGAGGGGATGATGCTAACCTTGTTATCAAAAAGAGGTTTGTGTCTGAGGCAGAATTAGATGAACGTCGCAAAAGGAGACAAGAAGAATGGGAGAAAGTTCGAAAACCTGAAGATCCAAAAGGTATATAGACCTATGGTTGTACACATAGCATAATAATTTTAATCTTCATAGTGACCCTACCAGTGAGGTACAAATGTCCCTACAGGTACAAATGTTTCCACTTCAGAGTTGAGCCTAACCTCAGGGCAAAGTAACTTATATAAAGCCTCTGTAGCAGACCCAGTTCGTACCCTTGTCCTTTACTCTCTGCCACACTTCCTTCTAGATGATTCTCCCAGACTGTTCCTTCTGTGTGGGTGGATTCATGGTCCAAACAACAGTGCTGCTGCTAAGGAGGGTTTGAGCTGGTCCTTTGTCTACTTAACTCTCTTAGACTGTGTGGGTCCCACTGTCTTCGATAGTTGGCTCTGAGAACTTCTGGTTCCTCCCTCAGATCCAAAGGGAAACGATGGTCTTTGTACTGTTTTTGTGTTATCCTGGCCTCAGTTCATGCATGGACTTGGCTTTATCTTTAAAACTGTGGTTCCAAAATAATATGAAAACATTATAAAGTATGTATTTCTTGTCTCTCCCTCTCTTATCTTCTTTTCAGAATGTCCAGAGGAGGTTTATGACCCTCGATCTCTGTATGAAAGACTACAGGAACAAAAAGACAGGAAACAGCAAGAGTATGAAGAACAATTCAAATTCAGTAAGCTTCAAAAAATATAGTCAGAGGGACTCTTCAGGGCCTTTTTAGTGCACTTTTGCCTCATGCCACACTTTCTAACGAGCAGTGGAATTGTTTGTATTATCTAATCTCCAGATGCTCATTTGGTAGAAAAGAGAGCATTCTGCCTTCTAGATCACATTGAACATTTTTGTTTAGAGCTCAAGATACCCATTTAAATTCTATGCTAATATCTACTAATGGGGAAAATGCCTTGATTTTATGCCATATTATCTATCTAAAAGCCATGATGTTCTTTTTAACTGTTCTTTTTTCCAATCCCCTGAAGAATCTACTGTTTATTAAAAAGGGGGGTGCAGAGGAAGGAAAAGTCAAATAAAAATATGTTTTCCCTTTAGTCTACTTAGTATTCCTTATTTAATTATGTTCTCAGAAAACATGGTAAGAGGCTTAGATGAAGATGAGACCAACTTCCTTGATGAGGTTTCTCGGCAGCAAGAACTAATAGAAAAGCAACGAAGAGAAGAAGAACTGAAAGAACTAAAGGAATACAGAATATCCTTTGTATTTTGAGAGATATCTGTGAAGTGTTAGTTTCATCATAAACAGAAGAGGTTCTTCTATTTGTTAATCTTTAGCCTACTTCAGCAGTGTTATTCCCGTAACCCTAAATGGCTGGCAGTGACATGTAGTCTGTGTGACACGCAAGAGTCTGTTGGGATCAGAAGTCTGTATCCTTTAGGATTAACTGTGGACATAAATCCTAATAGTAACAGGGTATTCTTGTCTTGTGGGATTAGACTCTGAGACAGATGGGCAATGCAGTCATCCTCATCCAGGGGAAAACTGGCTTCAGAGTTTTAAAAGAACATGTTTAGCAGCTCTCCTGTGTTCTTAGCAAGATCTTCCCTTGATAGAAGTTGATCCTTCCCCATAGAAGGCCTCAGAAAACCACAAAGATTATTTCACTTTGGCTCAGTATTGCCTTGTTGGAATCCACATGCGTGTCTTAACAGGCATCCTAAAATGTAACTTGACTGAATACAAATTCTTCATCCCATACCACCCCTGTAGCTTGCTTCCTCTGCTGTCAGCCAGAGTTTCTTCTTTTTCTGATCTTCCAGTTTCAGAACTCATGCTTCTGTGCTCCCAACTGCCTGGGCCAAAAATTACTTCCAGAATGTACTCCAAATCTGTTTAATTCTTGCTGTCTCAACTGCTCCTGTAGCAGTTATAGACTTTCTTCTAGACTGTTAAAAACATTTTTTTCCTCACAAACATTTGTCATATTTAAAGTATAAAATCAAATATGGGGATCCAGTTATATGAACTACATTCTGGTACTACTGTCATTCTCAACGTTCTTCAGATAATAAAGTGAATTTTTTTTCCAGTACTGGGGATAAGGGAGTTTTTTTTTTTTTTTTTTTTGAGACAGGGTCTCACTTTGTAGTTCAGGCTGGCTCTGAGCTCACTATATAGCCTAGGCAAACGTCGAACTCAGCAATCCTCCTGTCTCTGCCTCCCGAGTGCTGGGATTACAGGCGTGAGCCACCATGCCCAGCACAATAAGGGAGTTTTTAAAAACCTACATGGCACCATGTTATTTCCTATTTATAACACTGTAGTGGCTTTGTGTTGCATTTAGACTAAAATCTACATTGTTTGAATCCTCACAGGGCTCTACATGATTTTGGCCAACCCACCTCCCTATTGACATTTTGAAACCTTCCATTCTTTTTTTTTTTTTTGAGACAGGGTCTCGCTTTGTAGTTCAGGCTGGCTCTGAGCTCACTATGGAGCCCAGGCAAGCCGCCGCAAACTCAGCAATCCTCTTGTCTCTGCCTCCTGAGTGCTGGGATTACAGGCGTGAGCCACCACGCCCAGCATTGTGGTATGCTGTATTGATTGTTGGTGGGCGTGAGTCTCCACGCCCAGCATTATATGTGGTTACCGGGGATCGAACTCAGGACCTTGCACTTGTGAGGCAGGTGCCAGAACCACTGAGCTAACCCTCCGGCCCGAAACCTTTTATTCTTAATGCAGTATACTCACCTTGCTGCTTTCTTTATGTTCCTCTCTCACACCAAACTTTGATTCTGTCTCAAGGCCTTAAACTTGCTATCTGCTTAGTGTGAAATATTCTGCACTTATATTTTACAATATTGATGTAGCACAGCACTCAGTTCTTAGCTCAGAACTTCCACAGAGGCCTTTCCAAAGCACCCATCTTTAGTTGTACTCACTCAGTCACTGTCTACCATTTTGCTTTGCTATTTGATTTGTTTTTGATACTGGGGCTTGAATTCAGATCCTTGTGTTTGCTAGATATACCGAACTATAATGCCTTTTTTTTTTTTTTTTTTTTGAGGCAGGGTCTTACTATGGACTTGAACTTTCAGTGATCTTCTAGCCTCAGTTTCCTGAGTTTGGGGCTTTACAGGTGTACACTACCATGCCTCGCTATAATAACATTTTTTTAAAAAACAGTACTTCTGGGCCGGAGGATTAGCTCAGTGGTTCTGGTGCCTGCCTCGCAAGCGCAAGGTCTTGAGTTCGATCCCTGGTAACCACATATAATGCTGGGCGTGGATACACGCCTACCAACAATACCACATACCACAATGCCGGGCGTGGTGGCTCACGCCTGTAATCCCAGCACTTGGGAGGCAGAGACAGGAGGATTGCCGAGTTTGCGGCAGCTTGCCTGGGCACCACAGTGAGCTCAGGGCCAGCCTGAACTACAAAGCGAGACCCTGTTTCAAAAAGCAAAAAAAAAAAAAAAAAAAAAAAAAAAAACAGTACTACCACTGTCTGAAGATTTTTGTTTGCTTACCTTTCTTTTTAAACTTTTTGTTTTTTTAGTACTAAGGATTGAACACAGGGCCTTCACATTGAGCAGCACTTCCCACTCTGTTACTAATTTTGAAAGAGACTCTTGCTGAGTTACTCAAGTTGCCAAGGCTGTGCTTGAACTTCTATCCTGCTTCAGCTTTCTAGAGTGCTGGTATTATAGGCATGTATCATCGTGCTTGCCTTCATTTTATCTCTTTATTGCTGGAATGTAAAGTAAGTTTCATAGGACCAGGACTTGGTCAGTACAGATTTTTCCAGTACCTGGTATGTAGCAGCTTCTCAGTAAATATGTGGATAAATTAAGGTATGACTCATAGCAATTGTTAGTAATGCCACTGTGACTCTTTTCTGCTTGTGGATGCTTATTTGGAACTTTATATTTTGAGTAACTTCACTACTAGAATAGGCTTCACCTGAGACTGGTGATATGAGTTTGTATGTGCTAATTGACATTTTCTTGCAGGGAGTATGCAGTAGATTCCATTAAATAGTTATTGGGAGAGGGCCCAAGATTTAGCTCAGTGATTCCACCGCCTGCCTAGCAAGCGCAAGGTCCTGAGTTCATCCCCGGTAACCACATACAATGCTGGGCGTGGTGACTCACACCCATCAGCAATCAATACCACATACCACAGTGCTGGGCGTGGTGGCTCACGCCTGTCATCCCAGCACTCGGGAGGCAGAGACTGGAGGATTGCTGAGTTCAAGGCTTGCCTGGGCTCCATAGTGAGCTCAGAGCCAGCCTGAACTACAAAGTGAGACCCTGTCTCAAAAAAAAAAAAAAAAAGAGTTATTGGGAGATGGCTGGAGATTTAGCTCAGTGGTTCCACTGCCTGCCTAGCAAGCTCAAGGTCCCTCGTTCAGTCCCTGGAAACCATATACAACAATACCAGGCGTAATGGCTCATGCCCACCAGCAGTCAGTACCACATACCAGAAATGCTGGGCTTGGTGTGGCTCAAGCCTGTAATCCCAGCACTTGGGAGGCAGAGGCAGGAGGATTGCTGAGTTCCAGGCTTGCCTGGGCTACATAGTGAGCTGAGAGCCAGCCTGAACTACAAAGTGAGACCCTGTCTAAATGAATGAATGAATGAATGAATGAATGAATGAATGAATGAATGAATGAATGAATAAATAAATAAATAAATAGTTATTGGGAGAAAATGTGGGCAAATTCCCTGGAATTTGATTTAGATCTGGACTGGTGACCAAAATCCTGGCTCTCAGTCTCTCTCTCTAACAAGTGTCATTCAGGTGCATTGTGAGGATAGGAGATGATGGAAAGGTACACATCATCTCAGCTATAGGACTGAATTGATTATTTTGAAATTACTTCTACTGCTTCTCTGATGACCTGAGAACATGTGTGCTGACATTTGTAGGAACAGGCTCATACACATACATAAGAACATTATTTCAGATGTCACATTTTTCCTTATAAGAAAATACATTAATTACACTTTTACTTGAATTATGTCTTGTTTTATGTTGGCCAACTAGCAAATAAGACAGCCTGTCTCCCATAGCAGTGTTTTGGAGAGGAGGACTGTGAGTTGGATTCCTTTTCGCCTCTAACTAAAAGGAAAGAAAAACAGAAACTTTCCAGCCCTGGTAACAGTGCAGTAGAGCATTGAAGATGCTCCAAGGGCTATTGGCTTTAATTAGAAACTTGGGCATTTTGACTGTCGAAAAGTGAAGAAAAGCAGGTTTAGCAGCCACTAATGTATAATTTGTTAATCTTAGAAGTAGCCAGAGCCTTGTTGAGATAGGACTCGGAGGAGAAGGCACTGGTTTATTAGATTAGGAGCTGGCTCTTGGCTTTGCTAATTATCCCATGATGCATTTTATAATGTGATACTGTATACTTTTGAACTCAACTAAGCTATGTTTTGTACTATGTAAACAAGAGAACTCCAGTTGTTCCCTCTTAGGTTAAACAAGTATTTACCAGTGTTATGAGTATTTAAAACTATGCCTCATCTATTGAATTTATTGAGATTTTTGTGGTGTATTTACGTTTTTAAAGTATTTTTAGGGGAAGCGGACTTAAGGGGGAAAAAAATCTTAGGCTTTGGATTTAGATCAAAAATAAGATATTGCCACCCTGTCACCTTAAAAGAATAAGAGAATGTTATTTTTTGTTTGTTTGTTTGTGTCCTGGTATTAATGCTTTTATTGTGTTAATTTTTGTTTTTTAAAAAATTTTGTTTTTAAATTTTAAAATATTTAATATTGAGTTTTCCTTCAGAGTTTGTGTCCCTTTGTGTTAGAGCTGTGAGTGAAAAACAATCCATGCTAATGGTTGGAGCCATTCTCTGCTAGGAAAGTGAAATATCTGTTTATCCTGTTTTTGTTTTTTTTTTTGAGACAGGGTCTCGCTTTGTAGTTCAGGCTAGCTCTGAGCTCACTTTGTAGCCCAGGCAAGTCTTGAACTCAGCAATCCTCCTGCCTCTGCCTCCCGAGTGCTGGGATTACAGGCGTGAGCCACCACGCCCGGCTATCCTGTTTTTTTATAATGAGCATATGGCACTAACATGTTTCCATGATGACCTAAAAAAACATTAAATTGATACTGAGTATTATACTTAATTCCCCACTGAATATTGCAGCTGTTGAAGGTAAGAACAAAGTTAGTGTTTGGGGAATGATCAAAATGAGAATGTCCATATTTCTGGTACCCTGCTTTTTCTGTTGCACTGACACAGATGAGCTCAACTATAGATACCCTACTTTTACCCTCTGTTTGGACCCTTGGCTTTCTTGGGCACTAGATGTCACTGTTGTTCCAGTAAAACACTGCTGCTAGTGTAAGAACTGCACCAGAATGTGTACTTACCTGTTGTCAGGGTTGTGAAAAAGGACATAAAAGAAACAGGAGGGAGCTGGTGGAGAGAGCAGCTGGAAGTGACAGACCTTGAGAACCACAGGCTGACATCAAGGTTGAAAGCATGATGTGACATGTGCTCTGTTTATTCTTTTAAAACATCCCTCCAGTTCTTGAGTTAATGTTTGCATAGGGCTTTTCCACAAAATCACATTAAGAAAATGTTAAAATCAGCTCCTGGTGGACTGTGTCTCAAAATAAGCTGGATATGACTGGCAGAATGAGGGATGAAGCTTTTTGTTTGTTTTTTGATAAGTAGGCCAGATATTACATGGTTACCACCAAATGGCTCCTGGGTTATATTTGTCACCCTTCTCATGATTTATCATTGCCCAGGGGCAACTCTTTTGCTTAGTTTGACCCTTAACCTGTAACTCACAGTAATCTCAACAAGGTTGGAATCTCTGCAGAAAACAAGAAGGACCTGGAGAAGAAACTGCCTGTGAAACCAGTAGAAACCAAGAACAAATTCTCCCAGGCAAAACTGTTGGCAGGAGCTGTGAAGCATAAGAGGTCAGCCAGTTCTCACAGAGTAAATCCCTCTGCATGTGCTCTGGCAGTACCACTTACCCATGGTAGACTTAGCACAAGTATCTGTGAAGTTCCTTCAGTGTACTCATGTCACTGTTCTTCCAGATTTGGCATCTTCTGTAGTCTTTGACCTTTGTCTCTCTGTTCATTCATTTTACCAACATAATAATAGCTCCTCTTTCTTGAGTATCTCTACATGTCAGGCATTGATAAGTACTTCCTGTGAATGACATAATTTATTCATCTTACCAATTCTATGAAGTACTTAATGTTATAATTCCTGTTTTACAAATGAGAAGACCCAGAACCTCACAGGTTGAGAACTTTTGTCCAAGGTCACACAGAAATAAAGCAGGAGTTCAATATCAGAGCCTCTGTGTTTCAAGGCAAATAAGATAGCAAGTCCTGTAAAAGGATCACACAGGATAATAAGCACTGGAAGAGGAGCACAGCTCTGCCTGGGAAGTTAGGGAAGACGTTAGATATTGCCTGGTGGGAGACTAGAGCTTTGACAAGCAGGCACGGGAAAGAACCTCCCAGGCGGAGGGAACAGCTGCTGTAAAGGCACTGAAAGAACATGACAGCTGTGACAGGGTTGTGGACCTGGTTGTGGCCCAGTTTGATTGATGTGGTAGCACTACCTAGAGCTTTTGTAAAGCTCTTTGTCATGTTAGCCCCTTTTTTCCAAATCCTGCAGTGGCCCTAGAGTGATTGAATCAGGTCTTTTTGTTTGACCACCCAGACCATGGAAAAAAAATGTTAAGTTTAAGTGAAGTCTGTTAGGAAAATCAGTGTGATACTTTGGCAAGCAGCCACATGTTTTGAAGAGAGTGTGTTGATGCAGTCTTGTGGTTTGGCACATCACTCATCTACTGCAGATGTTCCTGGGAACATTGCCTACATGTAAAAATGTCATCATGGGAGAGCAGCAGAAAAGAGTAGTGAGTAGGTTGAAAGAGTGTGCTAATAAGGCACAAATTCTTTCAGGATCTCATGTGAGCTCCAGACAAAGTTCAGGATCTGTCAGAATTCAGGACCTGGGTCATTCTTACTGGACTGGGCCCATCACTGGCTTTTGCTGGTGCAGGGTAGGTATTATCTCCCTTACCTAGTCTTAGATCATCTTTAGAAAGAACTCCTCTAGCCTATCTGAAGATCTTCATAGGACTTGTCTTGGGTTTTAGAACTGTATCATTTAATGTTGCTTTGTGACAAATCAACTTCCAAGAGGCAGAGTACCTCCTAATCTACACTACCCTGGGTTTATTAGATCTCTTGGGTTCTGCATAATGTAGATTCCCTGTCAAGCAAAGTGACATGTACCTGTAATCCCACCGCTCAGGAGGCAGAGGCAAGAGGGTTGCTCCAAGTTCAAGGCTAGCCTGGCTGCACAGTGAGTTGAAGGCCAACCTAAACTACATAACAAGACCTTTTCAAAAAGTAATGTTAGATTCCCGCATTAATTCTAGCTCAGAAAGTTTGGAGTGAAGTAGGAAGGTTGCATTGTTAAAGTTCCATGGATGATTCTGATGCCTGGTGAAAGTCTGGAAGCCAATAGTGTTTGAGTCATAAAAACAAAACAAGCACTTTTTTCATACCCTCTTCAAAAGGATGTTTTTTGCTTTCAGGTTTATTCTTTTTATTTTTTAATTGAATTCGTCATTGGTACATTTTATATACAGCTCACAGTCACACTCATCAAGTTTATCCTTTTATTTATTGTTATAAATAGCTATCACATACCTAGCTGATTCATTTTCAGCCTGTTCAGTTAGTATCCAGAGCTATAAACATTCCCCAGCTTTCACTGGCTATATATTTGTATTTCCTTCTAAACTTTAAATTTCAACTGATAACTTTGAGTTGGGAATAATTTGGAGGTATATTTTAAAATTCCCATGTTGAGGTAACTCAACCACATTTCATTGGTTCCAGTGGTTCTCTGCCACACCTTGACACTTTATCATTAATGGAATCTTAGAGGCTAGTAAGTACCATATTCCTCTTTTGTTACTAATCTTTAACAATTTCATTGTGGTTTGTGTATACTGATTTCTTTTTTTTTTGAGACAGGGTCTTGCTTTTGTAGTTCAGGCTGGCCCTGAGCTCACTATGTAGCCCAGGCAAGCCTCAAACTCAACAGTCCTCCTGTCTCTGCCTCACTTGTGCTGGGATGACAGGCGTGAGCCACCACGCTTGGCACTGTGGGATGTGGCACTGATTGCTGGTGGGTGTGAGTCACCACACCCAGCACTGGGATATGTGGTTACTGGAATCGAACTCAGGACCTTGCGCTTGCGAGGCAGGTGCCAGAACCACTGAGCTAAACCTCTGGCCCTGTATACTGATTTCTTTAAGGTAGCTTTAGACTTTGTCACTCATTCCTGAAGTTTATGTTTGTGAATGTTCCAAATAAGTTTGAGGAAAATCAGTATTTTATCATTGTTGGTTCTGGGTTCTATTTAGATGCTGCAATTGAAGTTTATTCAGTTGTTTAAATCTGCTAATTATTTTTCTGCTTGCCATCTTGATGCTTGAGAGAAGTATTTAAAAATTTTCCACTATTGTAGTGATTTTTTGATTTCTGTTTTTAGACCTACTGAATATAGAGTATTAGATAACATTAATTAAATGCCTACATCTTCAGAATTGTTATTTCTTCATAGCAAATAAAAATTAAGCTGTATCTTTTATAATGCTTTTGGTTTCAAAGCCTCTTTTCTTGATATTAACATGGCTACCTTAGCTTTCTTTATATTAGTATTTGCCATGGTTCTTCTTGTTTTTGTTTGATTTTTTGAAAGGTGTCTTGCTGTGTGGTCCAGGCTGGATTTGAGCTCATTACTTAATCTAGGCTGGCCTTAAGTCTTCTTGCTTGTCTTTTTCTTAGTACTGGGGAATTAAACTCAGGGCCTTTGCACTAATCTACAACCAGCTCTTAAAAAGTAAATTTTTTTTTTTTTGAGACAGGGTCTTACTTTGTAGTTCAGGCTGGCCCTGAACTCACTATGTAGCCCAAGCAAGCCTCAAACTCAGCAATCCTCCTGTGTCTGCCTCCTGAGTATTGGGATTACAAGTGTGAGCCACCATGCCTGGCATTTGTGGTATGTGGTACTGATTGCTGGTGGGTGTGAATCACCACGCCCAGCATTGTATGTGGTTACTGGGGATCCAACCAGTGACCTTGCACTTGCTAGGCAGGCTGCAGAACCACTGAGCTAAATCTCTGGCCCCTAAATTGCTTTTTAATACAGATGATTATTTATATTTGTGTTCGCCAGTTTTATTATATATTATCCCTTTCTTCTGTGGGTCATGCCCTCCTTCTGGGATAATTTATTTCTTTGTTGAAGAATATTATTTCAGTGAAAGTGTTTTGTGTGACTCATCTTCAGTATTTCATTCTAAATGTTTTCTTCAGTCTTTAATAACTACGTTTGTGTCATTTGTGAACTGTATCCAGATATTCTTGAAATCCGTCTGTGGTTCTAACCAGGTTAAATGATAAAGATAACAAAGAATCACAAGTTTGCGTGCTTCACCCCTTGGATTTGTCAGGAGTTTGACTTTATAATTGGAGGAGATTAAGAATCTAAAATGAGGGCCGGAGATTTAGCTCAGAGGTTCCGGCGCCTGCCTCGCAAGCACAAGGTCCTGAGTTTGATCCCGGTAACCACATACAACAATGCTGGGCATGGTGACTCATGCTCACCAGCAATCAACCAGCAATCAGCACCACATTCCACAGTGCCGGGTGTGGTGGCTCATGCCTGTAATCCCAGCACTCGGGAGGCAGAGACAGGAGGATTGCTGAGTTCGAGGCTTGCCTGGGCTACATAGTGAGCTCAGGGCCAGCCTGAACTGCAAAGCGAGACCCTGTCTCAAAAAAAAAAGTCTAAAATGAAGCCTTTTCATTTCAGATCCTCGTCAGCTTCCTTCAGAGCCTCCTTGAGACTGGTCTTAGACCCATATTAATGGTTTTTAGAGTTCCTGATTCCCTAAGCTTTGATTTCCAAGATTAGACATAGCTCAAATCACTGTTTTCTATTACAGCTCAGAGAGTGGCAATAGTGTGAAAAGACTGAAACCGGACTCTGACCCAGATGACAAGAGTCAAGGTGGGTGGCAGAGTTTCTTTTATTCATGCTAAAAATGAACCACAGCAAAGGGCTAGAATGCATTGCATCTGCAAATGGATGTATGTATGTCTTTCTCTTCAAACAAGCCTCCCTAAACTTAATTTGCCAAGTATTTTATGCCAGGCAAGATTTATACCCAAGACTGTGTCAGCTGCCCAGCAAAAGTAATACGTTAGAAACCAGTGGAGTTGATAAATGACAATTTTGTTTTCCCAGGATTGCCTACAAATCCCTTGGTCAGATGATGTCTGGTCACAATGAGTTTTTCTGTGTCTCCTCCAAATGTCAGGTTTCTTGATTTCACCTGGCTTGTGCACCATGGGAGGCAGAATGCCTGCCTCCTGCCCATTGTTGGAGTGTGTTGGGCCTAGAAGCTTAATACCATCTCCAGGAATGCACTTTCTTTAGTGGTTATTTTCATGTGGTGAAGTTATAAGAGAAGGAGAATATTCCTAGGGCCTGGAATAAGGATGAGGAATTTAGTACTCTGTTTTCATTTTATATCTGACTGCCTGTGGAACCAAGACTCTATGCTAAATTCAATGGCTCATCTATACACAGGGCTTACATTTATTTTTCTTTAAAAACTGAAAAAGGATTTTTTTTTTTGGGAGACAGGGTCTCGCTTTGTAGTTCAGGCTGGCCCTCAGCTCACTATGTAGCCAGGGCAAGCCTGGAACTTGGCAATCCTCCTGTCTCTGCCTCCCGAGTGCTGGGATTACATGTGTGAGCCACCATGCCCGGCATTGTGGTGTGTGGTATTGATGGCTGGTGGGTGTGAGTTACTATGCCCAGCATTGTATGTGGTTACCAGGGGATCGAACTCAGGATCTTGAGGCAGGTGGCGGAACCACTGAGCTAAATCTCCGGCCCAAGGATGCTTTTTTAAAATGTTTGTGTAGAGCATCAGAGATAGTGGGCTGTTGCTGTTACTCTTTTGCTGTAGAAACTACTTTTAAATAGAGTTCATTGAAAACTCCTTTGCATTCAAGATCTCTGTTGTATCAAGTTCTTCTGTCCCAAGGAAATAATATTACACATTTCTTATGTATCCATCCAGATGGGCTGGGGATTTAACTCAGTCACTCCAGCGTCTGGCTGGCAAATGCAAGGTCCCAAGTTTGATCCCTGGTACCACATACCACAATTCCAGGCATGGTGGGCCACACCTGTAATCCCAGCACTCAGGAGGCAAAGGCAGGAGGATGACTGTGAGTTGAAGGCTTGCCTGGGCTACATAGTGAGTTCAGGCCAGCCTGAACTACAAAGTGAGACCCTGTCTCAAAAAAAAAAAAAAAAAGAATCGTGTATTTATTGGTCATTTTGTTTGGAGAAAGATCTAACAAATATTTAGCAAAAATGTAAATTGAGTCATCTGTTCATTGTTGAGTGGTAAGCCTCCCTAAACTTAATTTGCCAAACTTATTTTCTTCATATATTGTGGATATTTGATACTTATTAGATATATAATTTGCAAGTATTTTTTCCTTGTTGGTTTTTACTATGTTCATAGAGCTTTTTGGAGCATAAAGTATTTAATTTTGATGACATACAATTTATCAGTTTTTCTTTGTTGCTCATGTTCTAGGTATCATATATAAGAAACCATTGCCTAATTTGTGGTCATGAAGATGTATGCCTTTTCAATGTGTTTTTTTTGTTTTTGTTTTTTTTTAGACAGGGTCTCGCTCTGTAGTTCAGGCTGGCCCTGAGCTCACTCCGTAGCCCAGGCAAGCCTCGAACTCAGCAATCCTCCTGCCTCTGCCTCCCAAGTGCTGGGATGACAGGTGTGAGCCACCATGCCCGGCTCAAAATTTTTTTTTGAGACAGGGTCTCACATTGTGGTTTGGGCTGGCCCTGAACTCATTATATAGCTCAGGCAAGCCACAAACTCAGCAATCCTCCTGCCTCTGCCTCCCGAGTGCTGGGATTACCTGCTTGAGCCACCAATCCTGGCATTTGTGGTATGTGGTACTGAATGCTGGTGCGTGTTGAGTCACCATGCCCAGTATTGTTGTATGTGGTTACCGGGATGAACCAGGGATCTTATGCTTGCTAGGCAGCCTCCAGAACCACTGAGCTAAATCTCCATCCCTTCAAAGAATGTTTTAAATTTTAATTCTTACATCCAGTTTTTTATTCATTTTGAATTAATTTTTGTTCATTTGTTTAGCTTTTTGTTGTTGGTTTTTTCGAGTCAGGGTCTTGCTATGTACTTCAAGCTGACTCTGAGCTCACCATTTAGCCTAGGCAGGCCTTGAAATGGTGGCAGTCCTTCCATGTCAGCCTCTGGGATTACAGGCATGTACCTCTATACCTGTCAGATTAATTTCTGCTATGACATAAAGTAGGGGTCCATTTTCACTTCACAGTGATACTCTTTTGTCCCAGCAGCATTTGTTGAAAAGATTAATCTTTCTTCCATTGAACCATCATGGCATTCTTGTTCAAAATCAGTTCACTCTAAATGTATGTGTTTATTTCTGGAATCTTTTTCTATTTCACTGATCTTAATGTTTGTCCTTATACCATTACCGCATAGTATTCATCACTGTAGCTTTGTAGTAAGTTTTGAAGTCAAGAAGTGTGAAGTTTTAAAGTCAAGAAGTATGAATCTTGTGTTTTTTTCAAGGATGTTTTACTTATTTGGAGTCCTTTCGATTTCCGTTTGAATTTAGGGGCCGGTGTGTCAGTTACTGCAAAAGCAGCTGAAATTTTTATAGAATTTGTAAGAGTCTGTAGACCTAATTGGTAATATTGCTATCTTAGCAGTATTAAACCATCTTAACAATAAGCTACATACACACACACAACTTCATAAGAATTATAAACACATTTCAACGTAAACTAGTTGCCCTATATCTGATGCTTACTCTGTGGTAGGAATGAGTCAGTGTAAAGGAAAACTGTGGCTTCTTTGAACCACCTCAGGCAGACACTCGTGTCTTTTTCGTCATGACTAACCCCTGCTTTCAGCTGCAGAAGCTAAGTAAGAAATATCCTCCTACTAGGACATAAGGTCTCACAAGAATGATGTCCTCTGGAGTTTGCTTCTGAGACTGTCCAGGAGGAGGATTTGCCCACTAGTTTCTAAGAAGCCGTCTGTGATCTGATACATATTCAGCTTTTCCTGAAGACCTGCCTGAGTAGAACCAATGAATACACAAGTTGGCCCCATCTACTCCCAAGTCACACATCCACTTGAATCCCAAGAACATTCTCTAATAGTAATTTTTTGTGTTAATTTGGCATGACAGTGTGGTACAGAAAATGCAGAAGTTGGCAGGAAACCTCACAAATGGGTAAGGTCAGAGGGCACCATTTTGTTCTCTTTGGACAGTTAACTGCTTCTGAAATGAAATTTGTCAGAGTTGCAGTCTCTTTTCTTTCTTAAAAACCTCCTGTATAATCAGGAGTTTTGGTCTTTTCACTTAAACTGATGCTGTCACAGTGGTCCAGATTCCTCAATCACACATTTCTGTAGCTGGCTTCTGTCCTTTAGGCCAGCTGCTATCCTCATAGAAATTCTGAACTTGATTTTTTTCAGCCACTTAAATTCAGTTCAAACTTGAAATACTTGGTAAAACAATGTACTTCATTGAATGACTTTCACATGAATTAGTGTTTTTTTTTTTTTTGAGACAGGGTCTCCCTTTGTAGTTCAGGCTGGCTCTGAGCTCACTGTGTAGCCCAGGCAAGCCTTAAACTCAGCAATCCTCCTGTCTCTGCCTCCAGAGTGCTGGGATTACAGGTGTGAGCCACCACGCCCAGCACTGTGGTATATGGTATTGGTTGTTGGTGGGTGTGAGTCACCACGCCCAGCATTGTATGTGGTTACCGGGGATCAAATTCAGAACCTTGCACTTGTGAGGCAGGCAGGCAGGCAGGCAGACAGGCAGGCAGGTGCCTGAACCTCTGAGCTAAATCTCCGGCCCTTTCCTTTCTTTTTTGAGATAGCATTTGGCTATGCAGCCAAGACTGGCCTTGAACTTCTAATCCTCCTGTCTCAGCCTCCTAAATGCTGAAATTATATAAATCTGCATCACAATGTGTTCAGCCAAAAAGTAGTTTTCTAAGTAACTGAACCACACACCTTTATAAGATACATATTTTTAAAACAACCACATTTTTCTGCCAGAATACTAAAAGTATGCCTCTTTGTTATGCATAATAATAACAAATCTTTAAGTAATAAATGATATAGCTTGGTGTCATCTCCCAAGTGTGGAAGCCATGAGTTCATTCCCCCAGAGTAGCTACTGCAGCGTTTTGAATGTATTTTTGCTGACATTGTCACACATATGCGTGGTTATACTGCCTTCCCCAAATTACAACTTACACATGTTGGTCTGCCCTTTTTCATTTAGCACAATATCTCAGAGGTATTCAGTTGCAATACAAATGGAAATGCCTTGTTTTGTTTCTTTTTTTGCAGTGCTAGGGATGGAACTTGGTGCATTCTAGGCAAGTGCCCTACTGCTGAGCTGCACCCCACTCCAGGATGCTTTCTTCTTGATGGCTGAATAGGAGTCCATTACTTAGCCAGTTGCCTATTAATGGACATGTGGCTGCTGTAAACAGTGCTGCAGTGAATGTTCTCTTTTGAACATTTAAATTTGAAGATCATTGCCAAATTTCTCTGTATTCCTTCAGCTGCGTATAAAGTTTGTTGACTTCATATGGTCCCTTATAATGTATTAATAAGTTCACATGTGTCCTTTTCTATGAACTCTTGATGTCTTTTGTCTGCTCTTTTGTTCAGTTGTTTTTTTAATAGATTATAATTCTTTATAATCTTAGAGACATTGGCTTTTGTGATATTGTTGCATACATTTGCCTTACCTTCTTGTGACCATGCTTTTAACATCTCTGTTATCATTGTCCGGTCTTTTTTCACTTTCTGCTATCTGCATGTATTTATCATTAGCAGTTTATTTCTCCTTGGTTGGAGTGACCTGCAAAGACAGACATATACACTGAGCCCCTGAATTCTGCTCACTGACCTTAGGGTGGTGCATTCAGCTTCTTGGTGGTATTTTCTCTGCCATCTGGCTTCATATGTCTCCTTTTACATCTACTTGAGGTGTCTACATATGTGAGATGATGGTGCATCAAAGGCAAACCCAGAAGAAACTGTGCTTATCAGACCGAGGCACTGAAATCCTTATTCTCCAATGAACTCTGTATTGTTTTAGTACAGTATCATTTGATTCAGATTTAGTTAAAGGTTTTCTACTCTCAGTAGCCTGTAAGGCTGCCAGGCCATTTGACTTCTGTCACCAGCAAATGGAAATAATACCTACATAGTTTATGACAGTGATTAAATGAGGTTAGAAACAGAAGGTAGACAGGATGGAGTGGAGTACTTTCCTGTACTTTTTAAATCCTACATTTTCTAGATTGAGGCTTTCTGTCCTTTGAGTGGCAGAGTAAGTGTGGGTTTTCTGGAAGGAAAAAGCTTCAGATACTTGGTGACATTGTGCATGGTCTTAAAATATTACCTGACTGGCTTTGGTTTTCTTAGTTGTAAATGGGAACATAACTGGAAGGCAAAAGTTGTATTAAATCAGTTTCTAAATTGCTGTGTCCCCCATCAGGGAAAGGCAGCCCTCCTTATTAAAGTGTTACTCTGCAGCTAATGTTTGGCTGGCAGAGTATATCTGGCACACGGAGCATGTATGGGATGGTGTCATGTGCTGAGGACTCAACAGAATTCTTAACGTCACTCAGTGTTTCTCTTATCTGGCTTCATGTTTACTGTTGAAAACAGGTGGAAGCCTTTTATCTCTGCATGTCCATCTTCTGCCCTGAGAGTAATACAGACACTGGTCCCTCTTCCGAGGACAGGAGAACAGAGCCTCCTGAGCAGCACTGCAAGGTGTTTGTTCTTCAGTGCAGAGCTGGTGAGAAACAAGCATACAGTCAGGCTCTGGGAGTGAAGTCCTAGCTTTGCCTCATAACCTTCAGGAGTCGTTTCACTTCCTGTGGCCTCACTTCTTTGTCATTTTCCTTATTTGTAAGATGAGGCTGACAAGGATCTTGACTGCTGTACAGGGTTGCTTACAGACCTGATGACTTCTGGGGAAAGCCGTAGCACCTAGCCCAGCTCATATGTAAGGAACCCTCACCTTTGGAAGGGTGATAAATAAAAATCCTCTTTTTTGCAGAGACCCCCTCCTGTGTGTCTCTTGGAAATACCTCCCTGAGCGGCCCGTCCATTCACTGCCCCTCTGCTGCGGTCTGCATTGGCATCCTCCCAGGACTGGGTGCCTACTCTGGGAGCAGCGACTCTGAGTCGAGCTCAGACAGTGAAGGCACCATCAACGCTACGGGGAAGATCGTCTCCTCCATCTTCCGAACCAACACCTTCCTTGAGGCACCCTAGCTCCTGTCCTTCCTACAGGGAGCTCCCCATAGAACAGTCAGACCGTCCGTCCATTCTGCCTCCAGACATTAACTCCCTCCAGAAACTCCTCTGCCGGCCCCCTGTGCACACCGTGACACTTTTAACTTCATCTAAAAACGTGCCAGATCACTTGTGGCCAGAACTGCATTTGGTCTCCTTTCTGCTATAGTGCAGATGACCAAACCAGTCCCACTGCCGCTTCCTCTCTGACATGGTAGGATGGGGTGTGGCTTGCAGAAGCTCCTCTGACAGTCCCTGGGGCACCAGCTAGCTAGCAGAGGATGCTGCTGGATTTCGTTGCTTTCTTGTTTTCTCTTTGTCCTTTCCCAACAGCACCGGAAGCAAGGGCAGTAGTTGCACAGGTGTTATTTAAAGTTTGTTATAGACAAATGTGTTGTTCAGTTCTGCTGCATTGTGGAGCATGTGGAGACAAAGCTGACTGGTGGGGAAACAGAGCGCTTCCCTGGAGCTAAGCCTTTACTCTGTGATTTCTGTGTGAGAAATCCATCTGCGGGGATGTCAGTTGACACCAGCATTCATTGTGAAGTTTCCCTGACTGTGGCTACTCCTTTCCTCTCCATCCCATCCCATTTATGTAGCAGTGGGCTGCTAACGAGCAAACTTTCATCTTCTACTCAGATCTTTTCTCTGCCTGGCAAGTTATTTTGTTTTTAATTTTGAAATAAAAGATTTAGTTTAAGATTCTAAACCTCAAAAACAGGCAGCAGCCTTATTTAACATGGCCAGAAACCAGGACTACTGCTGTGTATGTTAGTGAGATGACGTTTTTAGCAGGTTCTGCAGTGTGAGTACTGTAAACTAGTGGGACATGCCTGCATGTTGTGACTGCTCTGCACCTTACTGATGTGCTTCTCTATTTCACGCATATGATAGTCGTCATTGTCATGGCCTTTAACTGTGGAAGCCACTGCATACCTAAAGGTGCTGCCCTAGCACTTTTCTTTCATCTGCTACCCCACTGCTCTTTCCTTTCCCAAACAGCAGCTCCAGGACCACGGGCAGCCAAGAACCAGAGGAGCTGCAGTCCCTGTCTCCGAGAGGGAATGGTTCCACCCTGGGTGGGTGAGAGGCTATGGAGCCTCGTGGACAGAGGTGGACTTGAGCTTTAAACACAATTTGGGGGGCTGGAGATTTAGCTCAGGGGTTCGGTCACCTGTATAGCAAGCGCGAGGTCCCTGATTCGATCCCCAGTAACTACACAACACTGGGCATGACGACTCATGCCCACCAGCAATCAGTACCACACACCACAATGTTGGGTGTGGTGGCTCACACCTGTAATCCCAGCACTCGGGAAGCAGAGGCAGGAGGATTGCTGAGTTTGAGACTTGCCTGGGCTCAGGACCAGCCTGAACTGCAAAGTGAGACCCTGTCTCAGAGAAACAAAAAATAATCTGGATGTCCTTTGCCTCAGGAGTGTGAGCCTGTGCAGCTCGCTCTTTCCCTTTTTCCTGCACCAATTGTTTCTGCTTCCTCGGGTGTGAGACTGAGCGAGACATACACAGAATGTGTTGACAGTGATGCCGGCAGCAGAGAAGCTACTTAGTTTTAACGTGGGTGGAGAGGCTTCTGGGTCTTATCCAACCCACTTCTTTCGACTTTCCAGTTTGGCGATACTCTGGTACCCACTGGCAGATGGTGGCTTCCCCTCACCCGTAACTGATGCCTCGTGAATTCTGCCTTCTTTTGAGGACTTCTTGGTGCTAATTGTTCCTAACAGTATGGGTGCATCAACTCCCCCCTTACAAACAAGATACTTAGGTAAAACTGTGTAGGCACCTTCTGCTTCACTGCTTCATTGTTCCTGTGATCATGCTGTTGTGATATGGCATGTACCCAGAACAACCTCAAATCGTTTCAGGAAGCAGGCCAAGGAATCAGTTACCATCTTTATGTAGTTTGATTTATCAGAGGCTGTTACTATTCCTTCTGGCTTCTGTTGATGTTTGGAGTTGACAAAAGGTTGCAGAGATTTAAACCACACAGAAACTTCAAAGCGAATAAATTTGTCAGAAAAGGAGCTCTTGCTTCTACTTTGCTGCATCCAGGGCCTCCAGGTCTCTACCCACAGCCAGATTAGATTGTGCAGTTTGAGTCTTCAGACTGATTTGTGCTCAGGAGAGATTAAGGCCCTGTAGTCCTTTCGTGGTTGTCTGTTATGCCCATCGCCATAGGGCCATGGAAATGAAACACAGCTTCTGTAGAAACCATGGGTTGCAAAGGAGGGTCTGTACCTATCAACAGGGGAAGTAGTTTTGGGAAGCACTCAAGGTAGACCTCATGATTCTATTTCAAAGAATGAGATAGGTAGGGATAGAAGGAAAACACTGCTTAAAACCACAAAAATGTAGTACAGTGAGCACTCCAAGTTGGCTGGTTCTGCTGCTGGACTCAACTAATTGCAGATCGAAAAAATTTGGAAAAAAATTGTCTATATTCTCTAAAGAGTAGCATATAACAACTGTTTACATAACCTTTGCATTGTGTTTGGTATACCCAATAAGCTAGAAATGCTTTAAAGTAGCCTGAGTGCTTCCCTTCGTACTGCCCTCTTTCCACCCAAGAGAGGAACTCCATTTGCCTGGACCATCCTACTGCTACAGCTTCTCCTCCCTGGGGACTCAGCCTCGTTCCACCTTGCACACTGCTGTTTCTAAACCTGAAGCCAGACATTGACTAGCTATGTCACTTGGGCAAGGTCCAGAGGGGCCTCACTTCCCTCCCTGGGAAATGAGTGATGCCACAGTCTTCCTGGGAGAGTAAGAGAAAATGGAGATGAGGTAGTTGGTATGTCACCTCAGAGGACAGTAGCAGCCCTCATTAGTGCTGTTACCAGGGGCCTCCCCACTTCTGAGGGGCCAGGAGAAGGAGCATTAACGTGGCTTGTGCAGGCCTGTTTGTTGTCCTGGCATTCCTGAGTTGCAGCGAATGTTGAAATGCCAGAGGGTCAGGTATGGTTGTCAGTATTCCACCGCTAGCTTCTGCTGTACGCTGCTCTCTGCTAAATGTTAATTGCTCCGGCACACCCGGTCCCTTGGCTCCAGTGTTCTAGCCGTGGGTATACAGCTCAGCTGTCATCTTAAGCCCCTCCAGAAATACAAGGAAAGCTCAGTGGCAAAGCACAGCCATTTGGACTTGGGTGTTTTCTTGATTTCCTGGCGTGCCCAGCCTGGTTACGCATACCAGGGTGGAATGTAAGTTCTGCTCAGTGGGAGGCAGGATTCTTGGCAGCACTTTTGCAGTCACAGGTTGAACACAAGAAGCCAGTCCCACATTCATGCCTTAGTGACGCTGGCAGGGGATGGAGGTTTGCTCTCTTACCTGCTGGAGGAGCAGTGTAGGGGAGAGGGAGTCTCAGCAACAGGCCAACGAACATGGCCCCATCATCAGAGAAAACTTCACTGGAGCTTTGTGCTGTCGGCTGGCCTGCTATCTTCCCCTTCAGTAATAACTGCATTATTAGCCCTCGTGTTGCTCTCATTTGGTGCATACTGCTATGGATGTGCTAGGCAGTTTAGGACATTTGTTATTTTAGTGGATGTTTGTATCTTTCATCCTGAAAAAGACCCTGTGAAGCAGCTTTTCTCTACATTTTTTCCAGGAAACCAAAATTCTGAGCTGTTCAGTGACTTGCCTAGCAGGTGACAGCTAGGTGACAGAATAACTATCATTTGAGTGTTTAAATCTAGCTTTCTGTGTCATCAATGCATGTTTTAAACAATGGCCAATGCCCAGGCCTTAGTAGAGGAGTCTCCAGGTCAGGGCAGAGATTGATCAGTTTCTAAGTCTGCCTTTCACTCTGCAGTCCATGTGGAAGAGCAAACCAGCAGCATCGAGGCTTGGAGTTTTTTTTAAAAAAAGCCATGTACCCTGTCTCATGTTTACTCAACTTCTTTTTCCTGTAGACTGGAACCAGCCAGGAGTAGAGCCTGCATGGCATAGCCCTGTAGTCTCCACAGAGGGGCCAGACAGCAGAGGGGCCCGGCTCTCCACCATGTGAGGGCTGAAAGTGGTGGCTGGGACATATACACCTGCTCTGTAGGAGTGTGAACATTGGGGACAGACCCAAATGCCCAGAAGACATAGTCTCTCCAGTTTTACCAGCCTAGGAAGTTACTCTGGATAGTGGCAAGGGAGGAGGTAGGAAGTTTGTGGGAAGAGTGGGCACCCTGTCAAGGTCAAACAGGGAACCTGGATCTGGGAGAAAGCTGCTGTCCTGCAGAGGTTGCTTGCTAACTGGACTTGACAGGTTCTCCCAGGTTGGGGTGGCACAGACCCTCCTGGCTGTGACATCTACTGGTAACGTCAGCTGCCACATGAGTAAAAAAGGCAATCTTGTGCATTTTCTGTCTGGTAGCTGGCTAGGCATGTGAACCAACATGGTTCAGATGTGCTAGTACTGGGCTCCATCCATGTGGCTGGCCTGGGTAATGGAGGCACTGCCTTCTTGAGGCCTTGTCCACAAATCAGGGTTCCATGCATGCCAGTAGCCACCTGAGAGAAGTGTTCCTAGAGCATACTTCAGTGGTTCCTGGTGGCTACAGAAGTCACAGGCATTGAAAGCTTGGGCTGCCCCTTACTCATGCCCACTAGCTAAACTGGCTCCTGAACTTGGTGGGCACCTACAGATGGGATCTGCCAGATGCTGCCCAGTTTGAACAGGCTGCTTGTAAGGAGAGTGGGTGGTGATAATTGACCATGGAATGAAGGGACAAGGCCATCAGTCAGCAGCTTCAACAGAAGCCCTTGCAGAGCCTCCCTTCCTGAGGGCATGGCTGCAGCAGAACCAGGTGGGCATGGAGTCAGCTATGTGTGTATGTATGTATGTATGGTGCCTCTGCCTTGAGTAGGCCTGTAGGCCTGATAGGCTGCTTCATTTGCTTCCATGAATCTGAAGTGGTTCTAGCCAGGCACTGTCAGAAGGGTTTGTTAAGATGCACTTTAGGTACAGCTGGGGATGTAGCTCAGCGGCATAGTACGTGCACAAGACCCTGGGTTCAGTCCTACCATGTGTGCATGTGTACATGTGCACACACACATACCTGCAAAGCATTCTTCAGGACACTCAAAACAGTGCTTAACAGAATGTTAGCTGTTACTGGTTACCTGTTAGCCTGTGTCAAGGGGCTGACTGGAATTTCAGGAGGCAGAAAAAAGAGGGATAGGTGTTATTTATGTCCAGGAGAGGTTACTGGGAGGAGGAAAGAGGGTGGTTCCAGAGAATGGTCCTCTGGCTGCTCTTGTAAAGCTGGGCCTGTGTCCAGAGAGGAGAATGCAGTGGAAACAGCAGGATAGAGGCCTAACCTTAACTCTAACCAGGTCCTGAGGTCAAAGAGGCTTTCACACACTGCTGACTACACGGCCTGGGAGATCCAGAGGAGGCCAAAGGGGGCGGCAGCAGTAGCTGCTGTCTACTAGGTGTAGGGAGGGACACTGGTCATAGTGTGGCTGAAGTGGGGAGGGATGGCTGGACCTTTCAGAGATACTGGTGTGGACTTGGACATTGTTTGTTCACAAATATCAATGTGTACAGTGCCACATTCTGTTCCAGTTTTACTGTTGTCAGGGAATGCAGGTCCCACGCAGAAGTGACCATACCAGCTCCACAGGCTTGCTGGATAGGGCAAAGGGGTCTTCCCAGTGATGTTTAACCCGGGGGTCCCCACTGAAGAAGGAACTGACTGACACAGAGACATCTGAAACTTTTTTATTACCCTGAGTTTAACAAATGAAACACAGTCACAGTATAAAAAACAACAGGAATTGGGTGCAGGCAATGACACAGTGTGCACCAGGGACACGTTCCTTTCTGCAGCTAGTTACATGGAAAAAGCCAGTTATGATTGTAAAAATTTTATTCTCTTTAATAACAATAATCCCACTAAAATTATACAAAGTACATTCAATACTTAAGGGTGGTAAGGGAGGGAAGTGGAAAGGAAGCCAGTTTGCCGGTTTGGCCTGGAAGCATCATCAGCTGACTCCAACACAGGAAGCCCAGCTGGACTGGGGCGGGAGGGGGCAGAGGTCCGGCTGTAAAAAATAAAAACGTGGATTGGTAAAAAAAGGCCACCCACGAGGAAGCAGGATGAGCGTGCATGTTCCTGGGGAGGGTGGCATGCTGCTGCTGCTGCTGCTGCTGCTGCATGTGGGTTCAGGCGGGCTCCGAGTTGGTGGGAGGCAGGTTTTTATGCTTGAAATACTGTACAACTTGTTGGGGCAGCTCCGCCAGCACAGCTTTGGCCAGAGTCTCTTTTGCTGCCTGCAGGGTTCAGGGTAGAGTAGGGAGGAGGGAGAGCAAGGATTAATGAACAGAAGTTGTGGCATGATGCCTAGAGACCTGTGACTGCAGGGGCCCCAGAAGATAGATTTTTGAGCTGAGGGACTGGACAGTCTACAATCTAGTGACTCTCATCCCTGCCTGTGCCTGAATCTTGCCATCAGCAGCATCTTTCTTGACATTTAGTAGAACTTTTACCCTGTGCACTGGAGATGTCTGGGAAGAGCGTTTGCAGTTGAATTGTCTGTGGGAGGCTTTTAGGGCAAAGAGATGCTGCGCAGCCTACTCAGCTGCCAAGCATTTCCCGAGCACCTCCGTGGCTGGAGGAGTGGGCTGAGACTGGCTTCCTGTGGAACACAGGTGCACCGAGGCATCAGTCATGGTCCCACGTGTAATTGGGTCCTAATGCCCAGCATTTGTCTTCCAGAGGAAGGAGCAAATCCCAAGAACACTAGGCAGAAGTGTGACGACCATGGGTCTCCTCTTACTGATGCTGGCTCCCAGAATCTAAGCCCCAGCACCCCAGAGGAACCCTTCTGCCATGTGAACCAAGGCTTGGAGAGGTCACATGGACCACCAGGAGGTTTTGTAGAATGCTGGGTCACTCTTTTCCCTCCAGGGCTTTTCATGGACCTAGCTGCCAACCCCAGCCTCCTGTGGGCAGACTTGGGGTCACTGCTGATAAGGTGACAGGCACCTCCAGGCACAGGGCAGAGTGCCTGTCTTCCTGTGGAGACCTTATTAGGAAGGAGGCTGACATAAGGCCAACCTTTACCTTTCATCTGCAGCTTGAGGGGCTAGCTAGGATGTGATGGCAGGAAAGCCTGTCCTCTCCTTTGCCCTGTCCTCTGTCTGCCTCAAATGCTTTGCCTCCCAAGGATAGCTTCCCATTCAGACTCTGCTGGGAGCCCGGTCTGGACTGGCTCCTATCCTGCATTTCTTTGGCTATGGAAGCCTGGCATGGCATAGGAGTCCCTGGAGCTAAGTGGGCAGAGTCTAGTTAGGCCAGGCAGTCCCAAGACTTTCATCCTAGGCTACACCCATGGTTGCTGGGGCCCTGGGACCACCTTCCCGGCCCAGACCCCCACTCACGTTGCGGAACTCTCGAAAGGGCACAAATTGCACAATGTCACGGGCTGCCTCCTCGCCGGTGTAGGAGCGCAGCCTGCGGCTGTCCCCATCTAGGAACTCCATGGCAGCGAAGTCAGCATTGCCCACACCTACGATGATGATGGACATGGGCAACTTGGAGGCCTGTACCACAGCATGCCGCGTCTCCTCCATGTCACTGATGACGCCATCCGTGATGATGAGCAGGATGAAGTATTGCTGCAGAGAGGGTCAGCCGGGCACTCAGCAAGGCCTGAGGCCCTAGAACTCCTTTTCCCTACTTCTTCCCGCTGCTCCCCAATCCTCTGGTTTCTGGGAAGAAGGAAACAGCTGATCGCAGCCTCCTGCCTCCTCGTATCCCTGCCCAATAGGCCCAGTGGCTACCAGAAGCACAGAATGAACCTGTCTTGTCATCTCAGACTCCCTTGTTCTGCCAGCCCCTAAACCATGGAACTCTAGGCAGGGGGCCTAACTCACTGGCCCTCAGGTTCTTCATCTGGATGCTGGAGTTTGCTGCTCAAAGAAATATGTTTGACTCAGCTGTGGTAATCACACTACTGGAGAGACTGAGGCAGGAGGATTGCAAGTCCAGATCTAATCTAGGCAACTTCTAGGACCCTATTTAAAAAAAAAAAAATGTATGAAAGGGCTAGGGATGTTTCTCAGTGGTAGGATATTTGCCTAGCAGATCCTTTAATCTCCAGCACCCCCCCCCCCCATACACACAGAGGTAGAAAAAAATACCCATACCTGGCATAGTGGCTGTCAGCTGCAGAAAGCCTTATTTTGGCTGACAGACTGGGGCAGCTCCCTCTGCAGGATGTCTGCCTTCATTCATCCTCTACCCAGTGCAAGTACAGGACACCACCCAGGGGCTAAAAGCGAGTCACATGGACCAGTGTTCTCAGGAGTGTGGGACTCCATTGATAAACAAATGGGATTTGGGTCACAGTCCAGACATGGCATTGGCCAGCATCATGGAATCAGGGTAGGAAAAGCTGGCCCAGCAGTGGTCTTTCTAGTCTATGGACCGTGACTAGTCTATGGACCTGCCTCACTGGTGCGAGTGTCTTTAATGCCGTTAACATCTGCAAACCTTTTTCAGCTGAAGCAGAGAGAAAGCAGAGAGCTGGGAGCTTTAGGAGGCAAAGTGTCCAGCTACGCTTTCATATCATTGTCGAGTTTGTTGTACCTATTTTTGCCATTACCCTCTATGTATAGTAAATGTTGCCATCTTTGATATACAATGAGATACAGTTTCTTTAGAAATTATATCAGTAAAAGCTAAATAATGAATGTGGATGATGGAAAGATAAAATGGAAACTGGTGGTTGTGGGGAGGGTGAATGAAATTCAGGAAAGCTCAGAAGATTTCAGTGGGCCCAGTGCTCCTGGCTGGCAGCTGTTCCACTCCCAACACTGCCTTGTCCCTAGCACCTTCTGGGCCTTTTTGGGGAAACTGTTTTTTCCTATCCATAAAGCAGAGAAGGCCTGTGGTTCCAGGATTCTCTGAGGGTTTTGGCCTTCTAGACTGACCATTTAGTTATCGGAGGAGAAACTGGGCCAGACGGTCAAGGTCATAGAGCTAAGGAGGGCTAAAGTGACCCCAGTTCAGTCCAGGCCACATTCTCATCCAGCACAGTGGTCTCCCTGACGTATGGAAGAAGCAATGGAGTAAGCCCTCAGAGACACAGACTGCTCTGTCCTTACCCCAGTTGCAGCTCCAGCAGTAGTCCAGCTCTGGCTCTGTGCCTTTAAGAGATCAATCCTTTTGCTGAGGATACCTGTTGCCATGGAAATGGCAGCCTGAATCTGCAGTGGCAACATGCTGCTTATCCCCAAATCCCTGGGTTTGGGGCCTCACAAGCCCATATAGATCCTGTCCCCTTATGGCGCACCACTGTTCCAGAGACCCTTCCCATAGGTGGCCCTTAACCACCAAAATTAATCTAGAGCAGTACTTCTGGGGTACCTAGGTTGCCAGGAGGGAGGCACAAAGAGAGCTGACAATGAGAAAAGAAAAGAATCCTAGACTTGGTCTGATGAGCCCCGCCAGCAACGGGAGAAGGCCTGTGTCCAGGGCCCTGACAGCACCAAAATGCTGTTCCACCCTTTGTGGTTCCAGCATCTGCATGTGGTCCCCTCAGTTTCTGTTTCAGTTAGCCATGTGCTTCTGGGAGGTCAGAGCATCCTCCCATCCTGCAGCCCCCCTCCCATCTGAGTGCAGATAGAGCCCAGGCTCCTGCAGGACTAAGGATCCGAGCAGATGGGCCATGAGTCCCTGGAACCACACAATGACCATGTTGGCAGATACTCCCTGTCTGCCTCCCATGTGAATCCTGTTTTAGGGATGAGCCAGGAAGTAGCAGTCCAGATTTAGGCCCAAGTCTGGCTGACCCAGAGCTGGAGCTCTTTCCATGATGTCCCCTTTACTGCCCCTGGCACTAGTGACCTGTCATGGTTAGCCTGGCTGGGAGCATCTGAGGGCCTGCATGGCCAGGGTAGCAGTCTGGCTGTGACTCTTCACTCCTGTGTGCCAACTGCCAGCCACAGTATCCACACCACATGCCCAGGCCTGGGGTCAGCAGCCTGGGCAGCCTTGGCAGTGGAAGCACAGCCAATGTATCCTGGGCTTCTTGCCCAGCCTGGGGAGAGCCAGGGCTGTCCTGGAGCTCACCTGTCCATCCATACCCAGGAGCCCAGAGCCTCAAAAAAGATGAAAGGAGAGGTGGATGGGGCTGTGGACAGGGAGAGTGACGGAAACAGGGCGGGTGGGGTTGGAAGGGGTCTGCAGGCTCTGCTGCCCACAGACAGCCCTGGGCCACCACACTATTCAGTGTTCTGCCTCTGTTGCCTCCTTGCTTACTTCCCTCTGCCTGCTATACCTTCCCTGCCACAGCTCTGACTTCTCTGTCCAAAGCTGGTGGATTCCAAGCAGCCCTGAAATTGTTTTTACGGCCAGCACTGACCCTCAGGAGTCCTCCTCTGCACACTCTTTCCCATGTCCTGGGTGCTCCCCAGGGCAGCCTCCCCATATTTGCCTCTCATGGGCCTGACACCCTGTCCAGAACCCAGAAAGAGCCCCCAACCACTGTCAAGTGGGCTCTCCCAAGAACGGAGTATCTCTTGCCTCATCCCAGGGGTTCTTCAGGTTTCTGGGGCTGCAAATAGCTGCTTACCCTGATGTGATAAGATGTATAAGAAACTGACTTGACCACAGTGATTCCAGGCAGTCTGGAGAACCCATGCCACTGCCCAGCCTATTTCTGAGAAGTTGGCTGCCAAGGGCCCTCGGGATTGGGGTAGAGAAAATCCCGAGTGCACTGGCTGCGTCATGGCTCTTCTTCCACCAGGACATGAATTGCCTGGGTCGCCAACCAGGAAAGAGTCATCAACAGCAAGGCCCAGGTCTTGGAAGCCAAGGTGGAATAATGGATGAAGAACCATGACAGGTCCCCTACCCCAGCCACACCTGCTTAATGCCCTCCAGTGGCCCTCTACGACCCTCAAGAGAAAATCCAGACTGCATGGCTCCCAAGGTCCCTCCCTGCCTTTCCAATCTCACAGCCCTCTTACACCACATGCCCTCCTCCAGTTACACCCACATGCCACACCTTCTGTGGGGACAGTCCACACACATGTCCTCCAGGAGGCTAACTCTGAAATGTCCCAAGTCTCTGCTTGTTGTGATTTTTCTTTTTTCTTTTTTTTTTTGAGACAGGGTCTCCCTTTGTAGTTCAGGCTGGCCCTGAGCTCACTCTATAGTCCAGGCAAGCCTTGAATTTAACAATCCTCTTGCCTCTGCCTCCTGAGTGCTGGGATTACAGGCGTGAGTCACCATGCCTGGTATTGTTGTATGTGGTTACTGGGGATTGAACCAGGAACCTTGTGCTTGCTAGGCAGGCACCAGAACCACTGAGCTAAATCCCCAGCCTTGTGACTTTTCTAAGAAGCTTTCCCTGGGCCTCCGTCTGGTTAGGTGCCACCTTTGTGATCCTATACTGCTATCCTGGTTGCATGGTGACACCACTGATACCCCCGTGGGAGAGCATGGACCAGACCTCCATCTCCATGCCCTCCCCCACACGGTGCAGAAACTCACCAGGAAAGACATGTGCAGTGAATGAATGAGAGTGGCAGGTCTGCCTGAAGATCCTCCGCCACCTGCTCTCTGTTTCCTGTATGTGGGTGTGCATGTGCGCACATATGTCTGGGGATAGGGAGGGTGAAGCTGCACCCAAGATCCCCCAAACCAAAACATGCTGAACAAAAGCATCAGCTAACCCCACATATTTCCTTCTGCTGGGGCCCTAACTGCTCAGTTTAGTCAAATGCTACCCCAAAAGGTGTTCCCAGAAGGTCAAGCCACCAGGAAAACACTGATTGTGTGTCAAGCAGTGGGCTGAACAATTTATTTGGCTATCTGTTCAAATCTTCTCAATACTTTTAGAAAGTAGGTACTGCTGCTTATGAAAGGAAACAAGTGCAGAGAGCTCAAGCTGCCTGCCCTGGTCACAGCCATGAAGAGGCAGACATGGAATTTGACCTAGTTTAATGGGCCCCACTGCCCCACCTCTGGTATACCCTGAGCTCAGGTATACTGTGATGTAGGAGGTGGCAACAGCTAGCTTCTGGACCTTAGAGTGGCAGGCCCAGTAGAGACCCTTGGCCTTGCTCTTTGCAGCCCTGAGATCCTGAGAGATGGTCTCAGGTCACACAGCCTGAGCGAGTGACAGAGCTTCTCAAGGGGTCGAGAGCCAGGAGGAAGCTGGGAACAGCAGGGAAGATAGGAAATTTGGAAGCCCAGAGAATCTCAATCAGATGGGGCCTGGGTCTCTGGCCCTTTTGCTCAGAGGAAAGTTCTCCTCCCCAAGGCCCCTTAGCAGCTATTCCCTAGCAGAAACACCCTTTGTGCCAGGTGTGCTGGTGTGTGCCTGTCATCCTAGCTACTCTGGAGGCTGAGGTCTGAGGACTGCAAATTCAAGACCACCCTAAGCAACTTAGTGAGGCCTTGTCTCTAAGTAAAATTAAAAGGGTAGAGGATGCTGCTCAGTAATAGAGTAGTCCTGGGTTCAATCCTAAGTACTGAAGGGAAAAAAAAAAACATGTTTCCTGGTTTCCTTGGAGTTACACGCACCCTCCAATCTGGGGTCCAGTGGGCATGGGCTACCTCTGCCAGGACTCCTGCTGGGTCCTCCCCAGGCTTGGCAGGTGACAGACACTGGCACCAGTGCTGGGCTGTGTTCCTGTTACTGCTCCATTTGTTTCTCCTGGTGGAAAATACAGGCTTTGTTCTGAATCCCTTTGAGAGCTTAGGCTGCTAAGAGACTGAGCAGGGCCGTGGCCTGGCACCCTGTTGGGAGGGAGTGGAAGCTTCCAGCTTCAGGCTGCCCCTTGCTTTGTCCTCTCCAACCTGTTCTACTCCAGGCCCCAGCCTAAGAAAAATGTCCTTCTAGGCTTTCCTGAGCTATTGCCCATTTAGGGGATCAAGGTCCTCACCCTGCCCACTCCAGCTCTCACTACTCCTATTTTGTAAGAGGGAAAGAGGCTGAGGGTGAGGAAGGGGCGGGTCTTAGGTCTCAGCTGCCATGGTCTGGGACTGCAGCCGGTGGATCAGGCATTCCCACCGCAGCGGCACCAGCACCGCTCCCTCACTGCGCTGTGACCTTCTCCCTCCCTGAGCCCACCTCAGCACTTTGTGCTGTGTCCTCCGTGGGCTACTTTCCAATGAATTCTCTGCTGCCTGTTCTTCAAGTCTTCTGGGTGCCACGTGCTGCATTACCTCACTGGATTCTAATAGCACGCCCTCGAGCCAGGCCCTATCATACTCCCATCTGCACCTGCACACACAGTGGTGCGTGGTGATTTGTCCAGGCACATGGTGAGAGACTGGGGGCCATGGGAGTGGGCACATGGAGAAATCTAGGGTCATATTTTGGGGCAGGATAAAAATCTCCAGCTTTCTTTCCCTTTCATTGGAAGAGGAAACCAAGGCAGGAGTGGGGCTTTGTTGAGACCTCCCCAGGGGAGGCAGCCAGGAGAAAAATGGACTTAAGTTTCCTTGGCCTGGACCAGAATCCACCACCTCAGCACTAGGTACTTGCCATATAACTTGAGCCTAAAGAGCACGCTGGGGAAAGGGCCTGGGAAGTGCTACCTGGACTTACTGGTCACTCGGGCCCAGTCAGGTCACTGGAGCCAGCAGAGGGCAGAGGGGTGTTAGAGGCACTGTGCTCAGGGGTGGGGGAGAAGGCCCTCCACTCATGTGGAAGAGTGAGATCAGAGACCTTTACGAGGGGAAGCAGGGATGCCAAGGATTGCCTTTTGCCATATATACTTGATGCCCTGTCACAGCCATAGCGACCTCAGGCAGGCTGCCATGACTGAGCCCTAGGCAGGACCAGACAGCTCTGTAGCCATCAGTGCAAGGCAGGGCTACTCTCCTCAGACCCAGATGGTCTGAGAGAACCAGCCTCAGGGCCCTAGGGACTGTCTCCTAGTTCCCATCTGTCTTGCAGACGCCTGTCTCTTCATCAAGCCCTGTGTCCTGTTCAGCACGTATGAAAATGCTCTCTGAGTGTGGGCTCTGGAAGCCATGACCCATGCAGATGAGCTTGGTCCAACCATGTCAATGAACAGGTAAACTGAGGCATCATTTCATCTAGGCTTTTAGAACCCAGGGAAGGTGGATCATCCCGCTTGTCAGCCCCACAGGGGCAGGAGGGTAGAAAGCAGACCCCAGCCTGGCCCTTCCTGTGTCAGGCAGATGCTTACCTGCAGTCAGCTGCATCCTTGAAGGTACACACCAGAGCTGCCTACTCACCGTGGCTGTTTGCTGCTGTGTGGCCTGAGCTGCGAACCGGGCCACGTGGTTGACAATGGGGGAGAAATTGGTGGGGCCGTAGAAGCGGATGTGTGGCAGGCAGGCTGAGTATGCCTGTGCAATCCCATCCACGCCTACCACAGAAGAAAAGTCCAGGTCAGACGAGTGCCCTGGACCTATTCCTACTCCATTGCTGCTATGTTCACCCCAAATGCCAGAAGACTGGAAGCCCCAAGGGCAAGACAGAATGGTAGAAATCCAGGGTCCCAAATGTTTGAGTCACACAGGCCCAAACTGAAATCCTGCCTTGGCCACTTCCTGCCTGTAGTTCCTGTCTCTTTGCTAGTGGCACTGATAATCTACACACTCTTAGATGATTAGCATGGTGTGTTTGGCAGGCTCTTCCTAGAGAAGAGGCTTGGCCAAACCTACAGTGACCACAGGAAGCCATGTGAATGTCCACTCTGGACATTTGCCAGTATCAGCTGGGGTGAGGGCTGGGATGTTTGCACAGTCCCTGGACACACTAGGTGCTCAATAATAGCTATTGTTGAAACCCACAAATAGCCCTCTGTCCTGTGTTCCTGCCCAGAAGGCCTCTGACCAGCGCTGATCAGTTTACTTGACAGTTTCTGGAGGTTAACCCCAGACCAGACAGATCCTTGAAGGAGCACAAGGCCACATGTCTAGATGTCCATGGTTTCCAAGTCACAGCAGCATCCTCAGCTGGTAACTCAATGGACTTCCTTTCTGAGTACAAATCTGGCCTGGCTTTGGGGATCTCCAGGTTAAGTAGAAGCTATAGCCCAAATCAAATCCTAGGCTGAAGGACCTTATCATAGTTGGGACCACCCTGTTTCATACCCTCTTAGGTCCCCTCCCTCCTCTCTCAGTTTCTTTTTTCTTTTTTTCTTTTTTTTTTTTTTTTGAGACAGGGTCTTGCTCTATGTAGCCCAGGCAAGCCTCAAACTCAGCAATCCTCCTGCCTCTGCCCTGAGTGCTGAGATTATAGGCATGAGCCACCACGCCCATTATTGTGGTATGTGGTGCTAATTGCTGGTGGGTGTGAGTCACCATGCCTGGTATTGTTGTATGTAGTCACTGGGGATTGAACACAGGACCTTGCACTTGCGAGGCAGGTGCCCGAACCTCTAAACTAAATCTGTCTTCCTCTCTCAGTTTCTAAAGTCAGTTTCTAAAGTGTCCCTGGGAGGCTCAGATCCTCTGAGGCCTGGAGCAAGGTGAACATCCCAGGCCTCACCAGGCTACCTTCCCTCCTGGGATGCCCTGGCTTTTCCTGAAGGACTGGAGTATTGGTCGGGCCTCTTAGCAGATTGAGAAGGGCATCAGGGAGAGGTGTGTGAGGTGCCCTCCTCCTCCTGCTCTGCATGGGCTTCCTGTCAGCTGCTTGCACTAATTCTCACCTGGCCACCCAGGGAAGTGAAGGAAGCAGAGCTCACAGCTCCTGGGGCAGGGAAGGGGGCAAAGGCCAAGTCAGGCGCAGTGACCTCCCCAAGTCCCTGCTGTCAGGAAAGGGCAGCAGCTGGTTTTAACCCAGCACTGTCTGTGAACTGTAGCTCATCCCCACCTGTCATTCTGAGCAAGTGTGACAGGGAGGGAACGTAAAAGAGGGACAGAAACCTGTCCCCTGCCCACTGGTGCCTTCACCAGAGATGGCCAGGCCATTGTACGCTATGGACAGACACAGGCGGGGTGTACTCACCTGAGCAGAAGGGGTTGGTGGGATTGAAGTTGATGGCAAATTCATGGGAGACCTGAAATGCAAGGACATGCCAAGCTGGCAGCCTCCTGACCCTGTCCCTGATGCCAGGCCTCAGTCCCTTGGGGGCACCTGGCTTTTTACCTGCGCGCCCCACCCCAAGTCTTTGCTGCTGACCCTCCACCTTGGCTTCCTCCTCTACCTCTAGGCTGACTCTCAGAAACCCCACACTCCCACGCCATTGTGGGGAAACTGAGGGCTCCCACCGAGCCTGGTGTCACTCCTGTAAGATGGCGAAGCCGTGCAGACTGTGGGGCGTGGAGCACTGAGAAACACCTCTTCACCCTCACACCTCTGTGTGAGGCCCATTAGGGGCCACTTGCTTAGGCTTCCCAGGCCTTGGCAGTAATCGAGGCACTCGGGAGGAAGCCCGCCTCACGTGGCCACCTGGGGATGGTGACGCCGACTCCTCAGACCAGGACTATACTGCACATCTATGTATGCCAGGTGCTTGAACTATGCGCCTTCCCTAGAGGTACAAGCAAAGCACAGTGCTACGAGGACAACACCCAGGCCAGGAGGAGCCCGTGCGTGGAGTCAGGAAGGGCTCTCGGGAGGCAGGAGCTCCAAGCTGTGGAGGAAACCAGGGAAACAGGCAGCCAACGGTGCAAAGGCCCTGAGGTGGGAAGGCAGGAAGGAGGCTGGTATGGCAGGACCAAGCCGAGTCAGGAAGAGAAGGTCAAGGGCCAGGAGGGCTGGGCCTGGCCACGCCCACAGCAGGGTGGGTGGGACAGAGCCCCTGCCCTTGCCTAGACCTGGTCCAGTGTCCCACGGCACCGCTGGGCACTGGGCCTGGCCAAGCCCCAGCCTCCCCAGTGTTGCCCTGTGACATTTCCAAGGAGCCTTTTGCTCAAGAAAACATCTCATTCAGCTGAGTTCTTTGAAAGCTGGCTGGTGTCCTAGCAACAGGCTCGTGCTGGGCCTGGCCACACCAGCCTGCCCTACCCTCTCGTGGCATCCTGTGCTTACCCAGGGCCAGCTCAGGCCCCACAGGATCCAGCCTCGCACTGCACAGAGCCGGGGCCCACCCTCCTGTCTTGGCCCTAGAACCACTCTGCAATTTTAAGTGCCAATTGCCTCGCTAGAGAGAACAGGAGGCAGAAGCTCCTTCTATAAGCCCGATGCGGCACAGCAGGGAAGATGAGGTGCACTTCGGAGACAGATGTGCAGATGTTGTAGCCCTCTGTGTCACCCCTACAGGCTGCCTAGCAGGGGGCAGCGAGGGAAGAGCCTGTGGGCCTCTGCACACCTGGATCCAGGCCCCATGGTGAAGGTAACCTTGGGCAAGACCCACTGGGCTCTGAGCCTTGGGTTTTGCACCTGCACAATGTGACAGTGCTGCCGTTCACTGTCTGCAGTTGGCTTTCTGGTCTTCTCCTCTCTGTGCCACTGAAGTCTCCATTGGCCACCTGACACCCCTCTCCTGGTTCCAAGCCTCCCACAGCTCTACGGCACCCAAGCCCCAGGGACCCCTCTGCTGCAGCCCTGCCTCCCTCTCCTGGCTCCTTCCCAGCCCCCTGCTTGCCTGGCACACTCACCATCCCCGAGCTCTGCGCAACCCCTCTCCCACCCTGCAGGCCTCTACCACGGTGCCTGCTCCTTGAGGTCAAGGAAGAGGTGGGTCCCTTCTGGGACCCACTCACTCTACCCTCTTTGTAGAAATCTGAATAAATGGCTAACAAAAGGTGACACCTCATCAGCTTCGGGTGAGAATTCAACAAAGCCAGCAAAGCAGGTGGCGGTGCTCTGTGCAGGGCTTTGGGAGGGCCCAGAAAATGCCTCTGCTTCCTGCGGCTTCTGCGTGCCCCCCCACCCCGAGTTCCTCCCTGACCCAGCCAGGGGCCACAGTCCCGCTTCCTGTGCTGACCCTGCTTGCAGCTGCTTCTCAGCGTCACCCACCAGCATTCTCATCACCAGCCCCAGCAGCCTGCTTTCTGCTCCACCTCACCTCCTCCCCTCACTGGCCCACCCACCCCACCCCTCATCGTGGTGAGGACACCACCTCCCCCCAGCTGGAAATCTGGCGGCCTCCTTCACCTGCGCCCACTTTGTCACCCAGCCACCCTGTTGATTGCCTGTCTCCCCGCCACCACCGTCCTCTCGACCCAGCCCTCCCCTCCCAGTCCCCAACCAGACTATGACCACTGGGGCCTCCACTGCTCGTCAGCACCCTAGTATCTCTCCACCTTGAGCATTTCCAGTAGAGATCCAGTCCCCTGGTGGCTCTGGGGCTCCCGGTGCCCTGAATGGACCCCTGCCCTGTTGCCACCCAAGTTACTCTCCAAATGCCTACTTCCCCTCTTGGCTAAAGCCTGCCTCCTCCAGGAAGCCTTCCCTGCTGCCCAGGCTCGGTCAGGCCCCTCCCCTGGGGTCGCTCCATGCCTGTGCAGCCATGTCTCAGCACCCACACCCTGCCTGTCCTTAGGGCTACAGGACTGAACATACAAGTTCTTTTTCTATACAGTATAAGATGTATGTCCCATGCAATATTCAGCACAAATTTATACCTTAAAACAACGTTGTGATTTTTTTGTTTTGTTTTGTTATGTTTTGTCTGAGATAGTAGCCCACACTGGCCTGAAACTCACAGCAATCCTCCTGCCTCTACCTCCCAAGTGCTGGGATTACAGTATGTGCCACCATGCAGGCCTTTGTTGTGATATAAAATTCAGATGTCCTTGGGTATCTGCACTATTTGCTGACTCTGCCTCCGCCACCTGACTTCCCCTCCACACAATGGAAGGAGCAGAGGCTGCACACACTCTCCAGGTCAGGGTTCCAGTGCTACAGGAGGGCAGGCAGCTGGGCAGCTGGGCCCTGCCCAGGACCTCCCGAGCCAACCAGAGACCGCACACACGCACAGCCGTCCAACCAGATGGGCAAGTGAGCCCGGCTCCACTCACCTTCCAGTCTGGGGGTAGCTGGGCCCCAAATCCCAAAGCAGGAAACATCTTATCACTGATTAGAGAGAGGAGAGGAGAACAACATGTCACACCTGGCTGCTGCCACCCTCTCATCCTCTCCCCCATGAGCTCTACCCAGGGATCTTTCTGCCTTGCACACCTCTGGGGCAGAAGGACAAGCTCATCAATCACCTCTAGAGAATGTCAGGACAGTCTGTGTGCAGAGCCCAAACCCACCTCTGGGTGCTGGGTGAGCACAGGGCTTCACTGTACCCGTAACAGGCACTGCTAATCAATAAGAGTACCTGTAACCAGAGGGCCTGGGTGTAGTTTCTAGGTCCTTCTCAAACTAAGACCCCAGCCAGCCACAACACCCAGGTCATCATGGAAACTGAGTGTACTGGCGCCAATCTCTCAGCCTCCTGCTTATCTCTGGAGAAAACTGTCCTAAAATGAGAACACTGATCTGGCACTCAGCACCCCTCATTGTTGGTCCTAGAGCCTGTTTTACCTTCTACATGTCCCTTACAATCTACTCCCCCAGTCTTGGCCTCTGGCCACTTGCAGTTCTTCAAACACCCAGGGTGCTTTTCATTATTCAATTCTATTGTGCCTCTACTTGAAGTACTTGTCCTCACTCCAATCCCCTTAGCAAACTCTTACTTCATCTTCTATGACCCAGTCAAAATGACCCCTTCTCCATGGGCTTCCCTGATACCCAATAATGCCTCTCTCTTTGTGCTCCTATGGTTCCCGCCTCACATGTAAACTGGTCTCTCAGAGTGCCAGTGATTATTCTCTCTCTCCTGCCCCCCTGAGGGCAGTGACAGTGTCTAATCTGCCTATATGTTCAACACACATTTATTGAGGATCTCTCTGGCTGCCACTGGTGGACAAAGTGTCCGTGGCCAGGACAGGACAGAAGTTACTGAAATGTGTTGGGCAGGAGGCGACTGTGGCTCCAGTTCAGTGTTCTGCGCCGCCAGGAACTTGCTAAGTCTGAGAGCCCACAAGACGCTCACTGCAGAGACCGAGTGGTCAGGCAGACATCAAGGGCTCTGGGTGGCTATTTTGGGGTCCTGACCTGACCGTGCAGATGGGGCCCACCTCCCTTGCTCTGAAGGCTGTACCTCTCCTAATGCGGCCTGAATGGACCCCGGTCATCAGGCTCACTCTCTCAAGGCGGCCCCAGGCGTACGGGATTCCCAAGCCTGCTCTTCCCCGCTGCACCCCCACCAGAGGTCCAGCAAGGCAGCCGCTCCCTCGCAGTCCCCAGCAGCAGTGGGACCGCGAGGCTGGTGCCCGCCCAGCATTCCAATTTGCACGTTTGGACAAACCCCGGCTCCCGCTCCTGGCCCCATTTCCCCAGCTCTAGAAGGAGCCGCAGCAACAACTAATGAATCTCATCTTCTGTTCTGACTCATTTCCTTGCTGGTGACTCTGTGCTCTGTGTGCAGAAGGATCCGGTTTGAGTCTAGGCTTTGCAGTTAGGAGAACATTGACCAGCTAGTGACATCTGCCACAGGTAAGTGAAGGGACAAACCAGAACGCGTATGCATGGGCCAGATGGTTCTGGGCCTGCAGACCTCTGGGGCCTCTGGCTCTGACGAGCAGCGCCTCCCAGCTCTGGGAACCAGCTGGGCTCCCACCCTCTCCGAGCTCACCTGTCGTAGTCCTGAATGATCTGCCCCACGGCCCAGATGGCAGACAGGTATTCGTTGGTGCCCATGGGGTTGATGTAGTGCAAAGACGACGGGTCCAGAGGATTCCCGTTGGAAGCTGTGAAGTCTATTCCAACCTGCAGAGGGAGGGTGGGGGATGCGACCTAGAGTGGCCACTGACCTCAGCTCCTGTCCACCCTCAGGACAGAACTGATGGGGCCCGGGGGGCCCACCCTTCTCCCAGGCCCACTTCCGCACGCGATGATCCAAAACCCAGAAACTGACTGCACTAGTGGTCACTGCTCTAATGCCACCTGTGGCTCCCTATTGCCTAAACACAAAGCCCAGGGTCCAAATACAGTGCTCACCTATACAGCCTAAGATCCCTTTTCTCCTGCCCCAAGCCATCACACCACTGTCCCTTAGACACAGGCTTCCTGGCAGGACAGTGTCTGTCTCTGCAGTCCGCTGGGCGCTCACAGTAGGTGAGGGGCATATCTAGAGGAGCCTGGTCCAGGGCTGATGTTCAGTGGGGATTCGGGGGCTGAGAGCTGGAAGGGACCCAGGCTCTCTGTTTTCTCTGCCCCAGGAGGATTTCAGCCCAGCCTCAAGAGGGGCAGCACAGGGTGGGTGAGCAAGGCTCCTGGCTCAGCCAGAGGGGTGCAAGATGGAGGGCACTTTGGAACTCAGTCACTCTGGTGGGGGACACCAAGACACCCTCATACTGCTGGACTACAGCTCCCGTCCTGGAGGGGCTCCACAGGGCACCACGGAGGGCCTGGCACAGAGGAGGGCAGCATACATTCGTCAGATGAACATAGCCCATCCCCCGCCTCTCTGCAGAGGAGGCGGAGGAGAAAGCAGGGTTAGAGACCTGCCGGCCAGTCCCCTGCAACGAACGCAGCGGGATCCAGTGGTGACAGCGGGAGGCCCTGGGGAAAATGAGTGTGGGTCCTCCAATCCGGCCCTGAGGATGTGCGAGGGCAAAGGCCAGGTGAGCCGCCCGGAGTGTGTGGGGCGCGTACTCGGGGGCACAGGCAAGGTGGCGCTTTGTTCTGTGGACATGACCGCTGAGCTCCTGCTCCGTGCCAGGGCTTGCAGGACACAGAGGCTGGATGGGAAGCGTAGCTGCGGGGAGGGAGCAGGAGGGGCAGGGCCGCTGTGTGAGGCCGCTTCGGAGGGGTCAGGCATCTGACAAGGCTTGTTGTCAGGCAGGGAAGGTCTCCCTGAGAGGTGGTGCGGAGCCTGGGGCGTGGGGGGAGAGAGCATGCTGTGTGTGCAGGGGATGGCAAGGAGGACTTGGTGACGGCACGGCAGCGGGCGGGGAGGAACGGGCTTTTCCTCTCTGTGGAGGGCGCAGCTGAGGTACCGGAGCTGTGCCGCTGGGTCGTGTCCTGCAGCGGCCAGGGTAAGCCACCTGCGGCCTCTCCTGTGCTGCTGCAGAGCACACGCTCTCGCCTCAGGGGAGTCGTCCTCAGCCTGTCCCAGGCCCCTCCTGCTGCGGTGCGGCCGGCCAAACCCCGCAGGGAGGAGCAGCGTGGGCAGAGGGGACAGAAGAAGGGGCGGGCTCACGGTGAACATGAGCTGGCAGCCTCCCAGGATGTAGTCGAGGAAGGAGTAGTCACGGTGTATCTGGAAGAATGAGGGGAGTCAGTGGGTCCCCTGAGCTTGGCAAGGCCTCGGGGAGCCGTTGCTCCGCAGGGAATGGCATCATGAAGTCCTCAGAGCAGGGGCCCCAGTGTGTGGGGCACACACACACAGAGGTTCTGGGCAGGGCCCCAGGCCGCAGCGCCCATTTCCCCTGCTGAGTCCCAGACAAAGTCCCACTGACCTTCTCTCCATCCGTATATAACCGGGCTCCTCTAGAATTTAACAAGGCTCTTAAACACCATTTGCTCTGCAGGCCTTGCCTCCTTCTGACAAAGCACACTGCCCTTGCAGTTCCAGCAGAGTCAGTAAATGTATTTAAGTTAACTTTAAAAATAGAGAAAAGCTGAATAGAAAAATAAGTACAGCAGGTGCCAAAAAGAATGTGAATGCTGGAGGTTTCAGAAACAAGGGCCTGAACCACTCTTGAGCCATTCAGAGATCTCCTGCTGCAGTGTCACCGAAGGCCCGTGTGACCCTAGGGTGTCAGAATGGGAGGCCTGGCTCCTAGACTGGCCCCAGAAGAAGCAGTGTCAGACCGGTCCTGCCCCACCCCAGTCCAGACCACAGACCAGCCTCTGCTGCGGGAGACATCCCTCTGGGCCTCTGTGGCCCGGATCTACCATGGGAGTCACAGCCACTGAGCCTCACTGAGGACACCTTTGTTCCCTCCCATCTGCTGAGCAGGGGATGAGCGACCACTGCGCACTGTAGTGGATCCTGTGGTCCCCTGGCCGGGAGAGGCCCAGGAAGCCACCTGAAGCCCTTGGCTCCCACCCAGGCAAGTGGCACGGGGCTGAGCCTGTACACACTCAAACTTGTTAACACACCTCGCCTCCGGGGAGGAGCCTCGGCTCACAGAGCACAAATTCAGGTCACAGAGCCAGACTGTGCCAGAGACAGGATCTGAACCCAGCCCAACTGGCTTCAGATCCAGAGCTCTGTGTGCCCTCTGCAGTGGTGCCTTCAGTGTGGCCCCAAACCTGCCATCCACCCTGCTGCCAGCTCACCTTGCAGGAGCGCAGGATGATGATGCCCGAATTCTTGTAGCTCTTCTTCTTCCTCTGCTTCTTAGGGTTGATGCACTCTAACTCCAGCTGAGTGCCAGGAGCAGACAGCTCAATGGGGGGCGTGTGGGGACAGGTGCTCCCACGGCACCGTGGCCCGTCCCTGACCCAGGGCAGTTGCCTTCCCCAGGGAGCGGTGTAGGTGCCATACTAGGAAGTCCTCACCTGCTTCAGTGTTAAGGGACAGCTCCAGACCCCTCTCTATATCGTCCTCCCACCCGGATCCCCTGCCCCCTGGGACAGATGGGGAAACTGAGGCTGGGGACATTGAGAGTCTCGAATAAGGTCATGTAGTAGGCTATGACAGCATCTGAGCCCCACTCAGCCCGACTCAAAGCTGTGTCCCCTCCCAGCCCCTACCGAGACCTTGGGGACCCCATCTTACTGGGACACCATCGCGGGCCTCACACATCTGGGACACTGTTGTCTGGAACTCGCCAATGAAGTCGTGGCCCCCATCATTGTCATAGTCATAGCACATGACCTGGGATGGGTCCAGCATGGTTACCCCAAAGCTGTCCCCAAAAGGGCTTCCCTGCCCTTTAGCTTTCTGAGCCAGCTGGCTCCAGGGCAGACCCGCCTCCCGCCTCCCACCTCCCACAGAGAGTGCTCCCTGACCTCGTGTCCTCAGAGGAGCAGTGTGCGCCCCCAGGTGGGAAGCTGCCTCCCCACAGCGGACACACGGTTTCTCCTCCTCCCCCTCTTCCTCGAGGGGATACCCTGGCTGTGCTCGGCCTCGGCCCTCACCAGCTGAGCCAGCCCAGAGGCAGCAGAACCTCACAGTGCAGCTCCCTAACTCAGCTGCCTCCATGCAGGGAGGAAGGTAGGGATATTGCGCCCACTCTGCCAATGGGAAAACAGAGCCCCCGAGGGAGAAGCACACCAGGGGTAGAAGCCAGGTTCCCTGGAATGTGACCCCTCCCTAGCTGCCTCCCTCACTCCACCTACAGACAGACAGGGTTTTCAGTCTGTCCTCCCCGGGCCACCACCCTTGCAACATTAGATAATTTCTGGGGTGTTTCCACGTCCACCATCCTAGCTACAAGCTCTGCAGTCTCCAGAAATGGCGGCCAGTTTTACAGCCGGAGGACGGAGGTGAGGACCCTATGCAGGTCCTCAGAGGGTCGTGAAGACCCTGGACAAGGGTTAGGACACTTACTCCCCCTGCCATGAAGACTTTTCATCTTAATAAGAAAGAGCTTTGCCAAGTTGGCCCGGGCTCCCTGTGGAGGCTGGAGCTGGCATGGACAGCAGTCCTGGGACCCTCACCTGGATGGGCTTGTCCATGTCCCCATCACACAAGGACACCAGCGGTACGGTGAAGGGTTTCCACACAGGGTCCAGCGTGTATTTGATCACCTGTGGGACAGCGAGGGGCAGCTCTGGGGTCAGGCCGACCCAGGGAGGACGGACAAGATGGGAGAACCACAGCCACGCTTCTGGGGTGGAGGTAGGTGTTTGCCTGTCACCCTTCTGAGTGACAGGTGCATGGGTGGGGCCGCACAGCCCACCCTGGACTGGCAAGGGCAGCTGGATGGCAGACCCCACACACCCACCTCAGTCCTGTGGACCAGCATCCATTTGCCATCATCCCCTGGCTTGTAAAACTCCAGAAATGGATCTGACTTCCCGAAGAGGTCCTGGGGGAACAGGAAGGACATGGATGAGGGCCCATCTCTGGCAGATGCAGGGGGCTGGGGCTGGGGCCTAGCTACCTCCTCAACCCAAAGTCAAGGTAGGAGCTGCAGACACAGTCAGGCGGCCGGGCCTCTCCCACCAGGGTCTCTGCAAGGTGAGCCAGAGGCCCTCGCAGCTAACCCTCTAGGACCAGTGACCCCTAGAACTCCCAACAAGGCTGCCAGAGCCGTGACCAGAGCCCCAGGACCTCGAGCCTATAGGCACAGAGCTGCAGCACCCACAGGGCAGGACTTCGTGAGGGAGCCTGCTCGGGCTGGGTGTGGCACAGAGACAAGGCGCTCGCCTTGCCTGTGAGGGCCCAGGGCCAACCCCACCACCATGAAACAGAAACAGAGTGCTGCTTCTTGAGCAGAGCCAGAGCCCAGTGGAATATGACTTTATGTCACTGAGACTCTGGAAATCAAAATCTATCCTATTACTGAAGGGATGTAATGTCCTTTAAAAGTTCACATCAGTTTTTAAAAAGTGGCAGAGAGGCTATATACAAGTGAAATAAGTCAGACTACACGTGGCAGAGAGGCTATATACAAGTGAAATAAGTCAGACTACATGTGAGACAGGAGTAACTGCCAAGGGGTAAGCCAAGTGGGAAAAGGCAGGCCATCAAAAGCCACTGCCGTCTCGGAAGGCCTCACAGAGGTGAGGCGGAGACAGGCGTGCTGTAGGAAGGCACCATGAGGGTGTTCAAGGAAGGGGGGTCACAGGCAGAGGAAGCAGGAAGTACCGAGGTCCTGAGACAGGAGCATCCGGTTTAACACAGCGACAGGCGGGGGTGTAGTTCAATGACAGAGTGCTTGCTTAGCAGTGCGAGGCCCCGGGTTCCACCCCAGCACTGCGAAACCATAAGCCCGGGACAGCAAGGAGGCTAGTTTACTGAAGCAGAGTGAAAGATATCAGAGAAGAGGCAAGGTCTGGAATCGGGGCATTGGGGCACCATGCTAGAGAGCGGCCAGTAGAGCAGGTAAGAACACGAGAGTTTACATCAGAGACATGGCGTGAGTGGGGTTTCCGGCGTGATGTGAAGCCTCTATGACGGGGAGCTCACTCCCTTCGCTGGTCCTGGTGTGCTAATGTGCAACAAGCTACTCTTGTCCTCTGGGGGCAAAAAAGGCAGCGGCCGTAGAGGACAGGGATGGGAGGGTCAACACCTGGGCAGAAGGCCCTCCCCTTGCTCCCTTACCTTCTTGTCCAGCTTTCTGCCCGCCAGGCTCAGCGTGATGACCCGGTTGTCTGACAGCTCCTGGGCAGCAATCTGCAAGGCCCAGGGTCATGAGGGAGGGTCACTCCTTCCACTTCCCCTGCCACTGCCCCCTGCCTAGGGCCCCAGGCTGCAGAACTGAGAGGTGGTGAAGGAAAAGCAGGGTGCTGCCAGGTGACCTCAGACAAGTCCCTTGTCCTCTTTAAAACTCAGTTTCCATCTTCTGGAACATGAGAGGCAGAACCCATCTGGATGGAAGGCATCAGCCAATGAGCCCTGTGGCTCAGGAGAGGGGCACACGGGCGGTGGTGGATGTAGCAGCTGGTCTGGACCCATGGGGAGAGGTTTTGAGGAAGGCAACAGAATGACAGGCCTTCTCCTGCCCACCGCAGCTCCCCAGGATGCGGATCTTAAGGCATCAACAGCTACGGCCAGGGGCCACCCAAGCTCCCCCTGCTATCTCACAGGCTGACACAGTCCTCAGAGCTGGGCCAGCCGGTGATGTCCGGCGGGTGACGCAGGCAGTGGAGAATGCTCTCTGGGCCTCTCTCCTCCCCTCTCCACAGCCACAGGATCTGACTAGGGCCCCTCTCTGCTGGGCCTTCCTCCCTGGCCCCGCGTGCCTCTGGGATGGCCTCTCCTATGCAAGCCGCCCACCCCACCCTCCAGCACCATGGCCCAGCTCTTTCCAGGTCACCCTCTCTCCTCTTCCTGCTGTCCATCTGGGTCTTGCCCAGCTACACGACTTTTCCAGAGGAAGGAACTGAGGCCCAGAGTGGAACAAGTAGAAATGCTGGGGATGAGGGGCTCTACTGGGCTGGGGTCTCTGGTCAGCTTTCAGCGTGGGAAACCTGGCCCGTGGATGGCATTTGACGGGGCAACTTTGAGTGCCAGGAGGCGCAGAACAGGCAATCCCAGAGCCAGGACCATTGCAGATGAGGGTCCCCAGGAAGTACAGAGGTCCTGAGACAGGGGCATCTGGGTGGATTCAGATGAACTTGGGGCATGTGAGCAAAAGAGTAGGGACAACTGGGGTAGGAAAGCTCATGAGGAGAGTTGGGTCCTACACAGCTTTGAATGAAGTTTCCACGGGCAGCGAGGAGCTGTGGAGGGTCCCAGAGGAGGGGAGTATCGGCCAGGGGAACACAGGAAGCCTCGCTCCACAGGCCTCAGCCAAGCTGCCCCGGGGCGTCTTTTCCAGGTCTCACTTCCTTCTTCTGAGACGGGGTCGCCCTGCTTTCTGGGACCATGAGGACAGAGCAGCTCCTGGTCTGTGCTGGGCTGCACACTGCTGGAATCCAGAGCATCAAAGGAGGGTGTGGGGCCCCCTGTGCATGGCAGACGCGGCAGAGCCTGGCTGGGAAACATTCCTGAAAGGTCCCCAAGGCAGGCAGAAACGACCAGTATGGGGGAGGGGAGCTGGGCGGGCTGTGCAGGCTTCAGAAGCCCCTAGCCCAGGCTGCCTGCGGGGCTCTTGACCGTCCCCCAGCTCGGCAGCTTCCAGGGCATCATTTGTGGAGCTAGGAGCTCGTTGCTAAGAGACCTGTTGCTAAGTTGTAAGTTGGGCCTTTTTACTCCAAACAAAGCTGGTGATTATCTGCCAGAGAGGCAGCCCATTGATGGGGGAGGGCGGCGGGTGGGGCGTCAGGGGATGTGGAGAGCTGGGAGGGGGCTGGTACCGTAATCAAGCCCTTCCCTGCTGGCTTGTCATTCATCAGCAGCAGAGGCCGAGTGATCTTCTTGCTGGAGACAATCTGGGGTGGGAGAGACAGAGAAAGGAGCTCAGCGAGGTGGGAGGACAGATGTCACAGGCACACTCCACGCACTGCCTCCTGCCAGTATCAGCCAGCCTGGGCAGTCCGCAGGCTTGAGGTCCCCCACTGGGAGAGGAATCCTGGCAGCCTGGCACCCCTGACCTGGAGGGACCCTGGAAAGGCCCTGAGGGGCTCAGGGCTCAAGTTGGAGGGCAAGTGCAGAGTGCAGGCCGATTTGGCCCTCTCCCTGGGGTCATAGAGACCCTGCCCTCCTCACACAGAGGTCGAACTCCCATTCTTCATATGTATTTCATGTTTCTCAGTGGGCAACCCATGTCCACGAGGTTCAACAATTCAAAACACAGAAGGGAAATGTGCAGCACGTTGAAAATCTGCCCTCCGCCGGGCCCTGTGCATGGTGCTCCCTCCAGGAGCTACTGCTGTGCCTCTGCTCCTAGCCCTGCCCAGCCCGTCCTTCCCAGGGTGGAGGTGGTCTGGGCCCCTGGTGCCAAGCCCTGGGTGGCTTTACTGTTGGCTTCTTGACCCCTCCACAAACCTGTAAGCTGTTCCCTAGTTACTCTTTGAGGGTGTAGACATACAGCAGGGACTCACTGGTGTACCCCACTTCTTACATAAAAGGGGATAACACCTCCACTGTCCAGCCCCTCCGTTTTCATAAACATCATCTAATGGAGGAAGAGCAGCCTTCAGCACAACCTCTCAAAGCATCTTCTATTTTCTCACTTTTCCTATTGGCCGGGTGGAGCAGTACCCATTAAGTGCAAGATGGGGAAAGTGAGGCCCAGAATGAGGTGGGGCTTGCTCATAGGAACACAGTCTTAAGGGCTGGTAGGGACTGTGTCAGGGGCTCCTGATCCTTCTCCTGAGCTGGATGGGAAGTGTTTCTCAGAGAGGGAAACAAAAGGCCCAAAGCTACACAGCAACTCAGTCACAAAGTGGACCACTGTGGTGCCTTGGCTGCTCGGCAGATGCTCCCCGGAGACAAGGCCACACCTGATGATATCCAAACATCAGTAGCTCTGGCCATGTGGGCCCCAGCTCTGGTGGGAGCAGCTGGCCAGTACCATGTTTGGCCACCCTTCAGCCGGGCCCCAACCCACCTGGCTACGTCCCTCTCTGGGCCCGCTTGCTCTCTAAGCTATCTGCAGCTGCACCTGGAGACAATGGTGCCTGGCCAGGAAAAGCAGGTGGCAGGAGAGGCCCCTCAGGGGCTGCTCTGGGCTCAGAGCTGCTCATGCCTCGGGGACTGCCCTGCTCCCACCACCAGGAGGGCCTGGCTCACCGTGCCCAAGCTGCAGGAGAACTGGCCCAGGAAATCGTGCTCATCGAGCTGCATGCTGGACTTGTCCTGGTCAAACAGGGCGAACTTGAGCTTCTGCACCTCCTCAAAGTGGTAGTCGAGGACAAACTTCTTGGAGAATGCAGGGTTGAGGTTGTTGATGGCCGTTTCTGTCCGGTCGTACTGGCAAACGGGCAGAGAAAGAGAAGTCAGGGTCAAGTGGCCAGTGGACTCTGGCCAGTAACCATTCAAACTCACTGTGCACCTACCCTGTGCCAGAGCATAGATAAGCTAAGCAATTTACCCAAGGTTGAACAGCTAGTGAAGCCAGGACAAGATTCAGAACCCAGGTCTGACTCTAGTACCCATACTCTTTTTGCTCTGTACTGGAGACTCACATTGCGTTACTGGCACCATCAGACTTTTTTTTTTTAGACAGGGTCTTGCTGTGTAGTTCAGGCTGGCCCTGAGCTCACTATGTAGCCCAGGCAAGCCTCGAACTCAGCAATCCTCCTGCCTCTGCCTCCTGAGTGCTGGGATTACAGATGTGAGCCACCACAGCTGGCACTGTGGTATGTGGTCCTGAATGCTGGTGTGCATGAGTCACCATGTCCAGTATTGTTTATGTGGTTACCAGGGATCAAACTCAGGACCTTGTACTTGCTAGGCGGGCGCTGGAACCACTGAGCTAAATCTCCAGCCCCCCATCTGACTTTTTTAATTTTTAATTTTTTTTTTTTTTTGCTTTTTGGAGACAGGGTCTCGCTTTATAGTTCAGGCTGGCCCTGAGCTCACTATGGTGCCCAGGCAAGCTGCCGCGAACTCAGCAATCCTCCTTTCTCTACCTCCCAAGTGCTGGGATTACAGGCGTGAGCCACCACGTCCAGCATTGTGGTATACGGTGTTGATTGTTGGTGGGCGTGTCTCCACACCCAGCATTATATGTGGTTACCGGGGATCGAACTCAGGACCTTGCGCTTGCGAGGGAGGCGCCGGAACCACTGAGCTAACCCTCCGGCCCTTTAATTTTTAATTTTGAGACAGGGGCTTACTGTCACTAAGTTGCCCAGGGTGAGCTCATACTTATGATTCTCCTGCCTCAGCCTCCAAGGGTGCTGAGATTATAAGTGTGTGTCACTATGTCTGGCTTATACCCACACTCTTAGCTCTTTAGCCCTGGCTCCATTCCCAGGTGTCTCTACCTGGGTAGGTGACAGAAGGCAAGTTCCTCTTCCCACCTAGACCTCACTTCCGTACAATGAAGAGATCTGACTATGTACAGTTTTCGGCCTTTATAGTTGGGAAAACTTTTTTTTTTTTTTTGAGACAGGGTCTTGCTTTGTAGTTGAGGCTGGCCCTGAGCTCACTATGTAACCCTGGCAAACCTCAAACTCAGCAATCCTCCTGCCTCTGCTTGCCAAGTGCTGGGATTACAGGCATGAGCCACCACGCCCAGCACTGTGGGGTATGGTACTGATTGCTGGTGGGCGTGAGTCACCACGCTCAATATCATATCATTGATATGTGGTTACAGGGATTGAACCAGGGACCTTGTGCTTGCTAGGCAGGCAGCGGAACCACTGAGCTAAATCTCCAGCCTGGGAAAACTCTTTATTCAAACCACACTTTACTTGGAAATTGGGAGAGGAAATGAAAAGAGGGAAGGTCTCCAGGGGCAGATGTTTGCATCTTGCATAGACTCTTCAAATTATACAACCCAACATGACCCGACCACAGACCTGAAGCCTGGGAGAGGACAGGGCCCTGCACTGTGGGTCAGTGGTGGCACATGGGACAGGACCCCTCTTCCTGGCCTCTGAGGCCCCAAACCACAAAATGTGGTGACAGTCTATTTTGGGACCTAGACTGTGCTGACTCTTTCTCCCATCCAGTCTAGTTCCAAGGCTTCAGCAGCAGGGAAGAAAGAGGTCTTGGCCCCGAGCTATTTTTAGCCAGGGTGACCACGGGTGGGACCAGACTCCTGGGGAGGTGGGGTATCAGTATGGGGAATGCCCTCAAGGGCCTGCAGGGCTACGGAGACCTGGCAGAGGGGACCAGTACCCTAGAAATGCCCCCTGGCCTGGGGATCCCTCAGGAGTCCTGGGTGACAGCGGTACCATCATCACACTGGGAAACAGTGAAGTCCTTCCTTGCTCTGGGCCCCATTTCACCTCTAAAATGGGTCAACAGCCCCAGATCCATTTGTTCTGGCTTCACAAGAAGAAGCCAACATCTGTGGAGACAAACCACAGTGAGTTTAGCTGTTACTGTGGCTCAGTTAAATATTTACTTAAAAAGAAAATATGTATTTTGGAAATAAACATGTATATGAAACTACCCAGAAGGCTGGATACCGGACTACCAACAGTGGTTCTCTCTGATAGCAGGTTCTCATTGTTTTGATTGTCTTTGTTAGGTTTACATAAATTTTTTTTTTTTTTGAGACAGGGTCTCACTTTGTAGTTCAGGCTGGCCCTGAGCTCACTATGTAGCCCAGGCAAGACTCAAACTCAGCAATCCTCCTGTCTCTGCCTCCTGAGTGCTGAGATTATAGGCATGAGCCACCACGCCTGGCATTGTGGTATGTGGTGCTAATTGCTGGTGGGCATGAGTCACCACGCCCGGTATTGTTGTATGTGGTTACCAGAAATCAAACCAGGGACCTTGTGCTTGCTAGGCAGGCACCAGAACCAAATCTCCGATGCTACATAAATTTTCTAACTGAATACAATGAATATAGTTTCCCTTTAGAATAGCAAATGAAACACATTTTAAAAGCTGAACATGCGAGCCACTCAGGTGTTTCAATGTCCATCCTCACGCTGCATGCTTGCCTAAACCGCCAGCCAGAATTTTCCAGCTCCAAAGTCCCTGGCCAGGACACCTTGGATGTCCCAAGCCCTAGGAACTTCCACTCCAGGCAGGGAGCTATACAGCGCCCCTTTCATAGATGGGCAGAAGGTTCACACAGGGACAACTGCCTGCCTGAGGCCCCACCCAGAACATGGCATGGCTGGGCCCAAAGCCTGAGGCCTCTGTGTGGGTCTATTTCTCACTGACTGTGTTCGTTTAGAAGTTATTTATTTAAAAGCTAAAGTAAACATTTTATAAAGCTATAAAAGTTTAACTGTATTGTAATAACTAATATAAATTTATATAATTACAAGTATACATCTGTGGATTACAGTTTAGCTTAGACACAAAAAGAATTAAGTAATATTTTAAATATACTTAAAATTTTAAGAGTAAACCTTCTCTGCAACTTCCTGGCCACCAGCCCACATCCCAGGGATTTCCAAGGCCCTGAGCCAGGAGCTGACCGGATCTGCTAGGAGCCCTCCCCGCCACAGCACACGCGCGGGCCTCACCTCCATCCACCTGCCGTTATTCTCTGTGAAGAGGACACAGAAAGGGTCGGACTTGGAGGTGACGTCCCGGTCCAGCAGGTTCTGGCCGCTCACAGACAGCTCCACCTTGCACACGCAGTACTGGGAGCCCATGGGGGTCGCCCCTGCCAAGGGGGCACCCCCGCCCGGCATATAGGCCATGGGGGTCGGCGGTGGCGGCAGCAGCAGCTCCTGGAGGTCTAGGGGAACGGGAGCAAGGGTCAGGTGGGACAGACCACTCTGTGGCCTGCCACAGGCGTGTCCCCGCCCCATCTTCAAGAACGGGTAACAGGAAGGGGCAGGAACAGGGACTCAGCAAAGGCTTGGAGAGAGGAGAACGCGGGGAAATGGACACCAAAGGTGTCTCTGGGGGAAGCGCTTAGTTTGCCCCTTAAGTTCTTCCCCACTTAGGTCAGTCTTCAGCCGTGAGATACACACACGTCCCTGCGTGCTGCCTGCGTCATGCTGCCATGTGCATCACGGTGCATTTGGGCACCCCAGACATTCAGTGTGCCAGGAAGAACTCAGCTTTTCCTGAGCAAGGAAGATGTTGGCATCTCATCGCTATGGCAACAGTACACAGGCTCAGGTTTCCCTCATTGCTTTGGCCAATAGGGAGCCCACTTCTGCGAATTTATTCAAATTTAGACCTTGGTCATTGTCTGCCATGTTTGTCCTGTACCACCAACCCAAGCACCATGGTTGCAGTATAAGAAACACTGAGTGTACATTAGTCAGCTGGCAGGATGAGCGTGTAAGACACGAATGGACAAACCTTCCCCATCACAGATCCTCCTGAGGTGATCCTCACCTGCAAACCCGCACTGATTCCTCAATCCATCATGACTTCCCCTAACCCTGAGTCACGTTTGAAGACATAGTGCTCAGTGAGAGTAGGAGTGAAGGAACGGTCTGCGGGGTGGAGGTGAGATCTGGTCTCACCTGGCCAGACCCTGGGTACAAGCTGGCTGAATCTCTGTGCCTCAGTTTCCTACCTGTCCACAATATCACGATGCAGTTTTTTGAGATCTTGTGGTCAGATCTTTTGCCCCCAGGTGCATGTGAATTTAACATAGGCCCCGTCACCTACTGGATGAGTCCAGGCCCCAAACACAAGCTCCCCAAGGACCAGGCTCCAACTCCTCCACTCAGATTTTGTACCCTTGCTGTTTGTTGAGTAGATAATTGACCCTACTGTTTGCCCAAAATGGGGAGCACATGTCCCCAGAGTGGGTAAGTGAGAGCAGTGACTGCCCTCTGGGAACACAACCCAAGTCCCTGTGCTTGCCAGTGCTGATAGCACATCCCCTGCACAGCGCCTGTAATCCCCAGTCTTGGGCACCTGGTATCACTGTCCCACTTTCCAGTAGAAGAAATGGGCTCGTCCATTTCCCGTGAGGCATACGGTCTGTGCCAGGGCTGCAGGAAGAAGCCTGCCCTGTCGCAGCCCTCACAGAGCCCCATTCCAGCCTGCGTGCCGTGGAGTGAGCACCCAGGAGTGGGCGTGGTGGGCCCTGATACAGAGCCGGGCTTCAGTCTGAAAGTGATGGGCAGTCTCAGAGGGAGATAGGTGATGCGATCTAATTTGCCTTTCTGTTTTATTCTCTTTTGCGGTGACAGGCATTGAATCCGGGGCCTCCTCATTCATGCGAGGCCAGCGCTCTACCTCTCAGCTATATCCCTAGCCCTGTGCTGTATCCTCAGCCCTTATCTCCCTTTTGAAAAGCTCACTGGGCCCTGGGGAGAGCTGCCATCAGCCGTTGTCCAGGCAGGAAGGACCAGGCCATAGGCCCCAGGCTGGGGCTACTTCTCCCCTCGACCTGGGGCCACAGTGGCACCTCCTCCAGCTCTGCCAGAGGCTCCTCTTTCCTCCAGACACAGTGCCTCAGGGCCTGCCGGCAGGGAGGGGGTCCTCAGCCTCCTTGCTCTCAGTGCCCATCCCCAAAGCTAATTACAATCACACGAACCCAGAGTGTCTGGACAGCACTACAATTTGCCTGCAGGATTTATTCTTGTCATGTAAAAATCCATGTTCTCTGGAGGGGTGTGAACTGTGCCCTCCTCACCATGCACAGCTGGGAGTGAGCTGTGTGTTCGTGTGTGCAGGACATGGAGAGCAGATCTCTAACCAGTGGGAGGGGCGTCTATCCCTTGGGCATGGATGAGAGTGCCTACTTATCCCTATACCCACCAACTCTGGGGTACAGAATGTGGGGCAAGATGAATACCCCCCATTTTACAGATGAGGAAATGGAGTCCCAGAGCTCAAGTCACTGCCCAAGGTCACATGTCCAGGAAAGGACAGAGGCCATGCATGAACTGCGTCTCTGGACTCCCAGGTTGGTGCTTGGCCTTCTTAAGACCAAGCTTGAAGAGATTGCTGGGCAGGTGGGGATAGCTGGAGAATCCAGAAGGCTAGGGAGCCTGGCAGAGAAGGCAGGGTCAGGACTGGGGCTGCAGTGGGTGAAGCCAAGGACAACCCCCCACTTCTACAAGTACTCAGGGCCCAGCACACCCAGGGGCTCTAGCTCCTCTGACGTCACCCCATCCACAGCCTCGAATCTGCAGCCGTCACTGGCGTCGGGATTCCAGCTCACCGGCCTCCTCCCTGGCTCATAGACCCCTCTGTGATACGTTAGGTGACGCCTGGGCACCAGCCTTGCTTCAAGTCAGACATGTCTGTTCTCACCAGGAGAAGGGCCTGTAACACGCCCAGCTTCACACTTTGCCCTGTCCAGGAACACACGTGTGACCAGTCACGGAAGCACAAGCAGCCAGACTAACAGGTGCAAACGCTCATGCCTGTTGAGCACTCCTGGCCCCGTTGGGGTCCCCTCTCTGGCCCGAACTCCAGCACTCTGCCAGGGTCACCATACTCGTCCCCCGACTCGTTCTCCCCCATCTGGCTGGGGCAGGGGCAGGATCCCTGGACCACAGGGAAGGTGAAGTTCCCAGCCCACCACAGCTCGACCCCACGGGGGCTGGCAGAGAATGGATGGGCAGGCAGGGAGGGAACGCCTCCTCTGTGCTGGGGCTGGTCCCCGCCTCCAACTCACCCTCTGGCAGGAAGCTTCTGGATGCCCGAAACGGGGAGCACATGACGTCTGAAGTTGGGGCAGGCGGGGGTCTGAGTGGCTAAGGGTGCCAGCGGGGCAGCGGGCAGGCAGGCCGGACCCTGAGGTCTGACGCAATGGAAAAAGAAACCACGGCTCCGGCTGGGCCGGCCCCCTCCCCGCCTGCCCCGCAGGAGACAGCAAGGTGTCATTAAGGGAGGGTTGGGTCTGCCATGCGCATGTGGGCAGGATGGAAGGCTTGGGACACTGCCGCCCCACCCCGCAGGTAATTTGAGGTTTCAGGCTGGAGGAGAGGATACGGGGAGTGCTCCAGGATGGTCCTGACACATGGCAAGGTGGGCACAGGATTCCGGATGACTAGACCCTCTGGAAGGAGCTTGGAGGGTGGAGTTACCAAACCGGAAGTCCCTTTTACAAGCGGGACGGGGCAAGTGGAGGGCAGGGTCTGAGACTCTTCAGAGCACAGAGGGCTCAGCCTTTATCGGGTCTACGACTCCAGCGACAAAGCACCCTACCACACGTACGGCCAGGGCAGGATCTGGGACTCCAGCACAGCGCATTAGCCAGAAACCTGGGAAGCCGCAGTCCTTGACTCCTCCTACCTCCTCGGCTCCCATGGTGCAGCCCATCCGGCCTCCTAGCTCTGTCCAGCCTCACTCACTGCCCCGCTGAAGGCTGGCGGGCTCCTGTCACCCCTGCCCAGCCATGCCCCATCTCACAATGGGTCTTCCCAATAGGACTCGCCCTTCCACCCAAGGGCAAGAAGAAATCTTTAAACATATAAATTTAATGCTGCCACAGCTCTACCTAAAACTCTTCCAAACCTTCCCCTTCTAGGTCACAAAGACCACCCACTCTGTGCTCCCCAGGCCAAAAAAAACCCTGACTGACCTGACCCAACTCACACTGCCTTTCCCTGCCTCCCTGTGATCTGGCTACACTGCTTCATCCCCGCTCTCTGAATACGCGACCCATCTCCTGCCCCTGGGCCTTTGCACTTGCTGCTCTTGTTGCTCAAAATTTCTTTCCTGCCATCAAGTTGTCACTTCCTGAGGCCTTTCCCAATCACTTGAACAAATGCACTCTGTCTTAGTCCCATGCTGTCTTCTTCACTGACCACTGTGTTGTATCTTCACTTTACATACCTGTCTACACAGAGCAATAGCCATGTCCGTACCTGGCAGGTGTTAATGCATGTGGCAAATGCGTGACGGCACAGGCGCCCCGCAGCAGGCCCTCCCTCTGCAGCACAGACACACAGAAACCACCCGGAAGATCATAGAGCTGCTTTGCAAACTCTGGATCCTCACAACTGTTCTGACAGGACAGCAGGAGGGAAGCTCAGTTCATTGGGGGGCAAACTGAGGCCTAGAAAAGGTTTTCCTAAGCAAGAGCAGGATGTTCCCAGATTGAGGCTGCTGTGGATGAGACTTTTTTTTTTTTTGGAGGTATGGGGGATCGAACACAGGCCTTGAGCTTTGAAGGTAGGTGCAGTATCACATAAGCTAAATCCCTGGCCCCAAGGCTGCTGTGATGCAGGCCCTGGGAGCTGACAGGATCACTGTGGACAGTTGGGGCCCCAGCTTAGAGGTGAGTGGTGACGGGGAGAAGCCGGCGGCTGAGGGAGCCCGCAGACCCAGGTGGGAGAGAGTGGATGAGAGGCATGTAGCAGCGCTGCCACCCATTCCCAGCTGGTGGACACAATGGGCGACCACTAGCACCTGTGGGACGGCCAGTCGGAACCGGGAGCCATCCAAAAAAGCAGGTTCAGTCTGACACCTAGAAAATGGAAAAAAGTCTGTTTTCAGGGCCAACTACTGCACACAAAGCTCTCCAAAGTCTTGCCAGTAGCGGTTACAGCAATGGGATCGGTTCTCTGCTCAAAGCACGCCACAGGAGGAGCACACACTCATTGGACTTGGGCTCAGAACGCTGTGGTTGAACCCTGGGCTCTGCCATGTATTTGTGTGACTTCAAGCAAGTTGTCTAACTTCTCTGTGCCTCGGTTTTATCCTCTGTGACAGTGCTTTCTAGGGTGCTGGAGGATTAAGCAAGAGAGAGTGTGCTTGGGACAACAATGTGCTGCTTTCACTTTTATCAGGGATCCCTGATCACCGAGGAGTGGGGGAGCCCGCGAACACTCAGGGGTGTGGTTCCCATAAAGGTAGTGTGTGGCTAGAGCTGATTAACTATGGCTCTCGGCTGTGCTTCTCTGGCGGTGGACAGGGCCGCGGAGGCCAAGGAGCAGACAACGGACCTGGAGCACAGCCTCTCTGTGTGTGTCCACTTCTCGGGACTGTAGGTCTGGGGCTACAGGGGCCTCCAGCAAACCCTGCTCGGGGGCTTGTCTCTGACAGAAGAGCCTCCCATGGGGGCCCAGTGCTTCCCCAAGGTAAGTGGCTGTGACACTGGAGGCTCTCACGTCTCCTGGGAGCTTTTGCAGACAGGGTACCCCTCCCCTGACCTGTTCCATCGGGAAAGGAGAGGCGCCTAGCAACCTGTTTTTGGACAAGCCCTCCAGGCCATCCACTGTGGGCTAAGTACTCACAAATCACGGGTTGGGTGGGCAGGTGGAGCTCCTAACAAGCTCCCAGGGGAGCCCCAGGCTGCCCCCCAGGACCTCACTGAGAGCAAGAATGTCCAGAACAGAGACTGCAACATGGCCTCTCTGTGGCTGTCTAAACTGGGATAGCTCTATCATGCCTGAACTTGGCCTAACGAAGCATACATCCTACTTGGTCTCCATACAAACCCTGCCAATCCCTGGTACAGATGGTAATAGTCTGCTAACCAGAACCCCTGGTAACCACCTATCCCCACCCCTACTCCTAGTCCAGGCTTCAGGTGATATTATAGCCTTCATGTGGTTGGGCCATATCTTAAGTGCAGCCAGGTATAAATTCCTCCTTCAACCCATTCTCCAGATAAGGAGACTCAGGAAGACAAATGGCAACAATATTAGGATTTTCCAGACAATGTGGACCAACAATGTGCCTTTTTTTTTTTTTTTTTTTTTTTTTTTTTTTTTTTTTTTTTTTTTTTTTTTTTTTTTTTTGAGACAGAGTCTCACTTTGTAGTTCATTCAGACTGGCCCTGAACTCACCATGTAGCCCAAGCAAACCTGGAACTCAACAATCCTCCTGCCCCTGCCTCCCGAGTGCTGGGATTACAGGTGTGAGCCACCACTCCTGGCATTATGGTATGTGGTACTGATTGATGGCGGGCATGAGTTACCATGCCTGGTACTGTTGTATGTGGTTACCAGGGATTGAACTCAGGGCCTTGAGCTTGCTAGGCAGGTGCAGAAATCACTGAGCTAAATCTCTGGCCCTGTTTTTTTTTTTTTTTTAAACAGTGTATCTTTTAAGATGGGATCTTCCTATTCCAGGCTGGCCTTAAACTCACTATGTACCCTAAGCTGGTCTTAAATTTGAAATCCAAGCCTCAGCCTGTCTCAGTCTCCTGAGTGCTGGGATTACAGGCATGTACCACCATGCCCAGCTTTTTTCCTTCCTTCCTTCCTTCCTTCCTTCCTTCCTTCCTTCCTTCCTTCCTTCCTTCCTTCCTTCCTTCCTTCCTTCCTTCCTACCTTCCTTCTTTCTTTCTCTCTCCTTCCTTCCTTTTCTTCCTTCCTTCCTTTGGTGGTACTGGGCATCAAACTCATGACCTTGTGCTTACAAGGCAGATTGGCTCTGAGATAAATCCCGGCCCAACAATGCCCAGCTTTGAGGGAAATTTATTTTAAGGAATCAGTTCATGGGATCCTAGAGGCTGGAAAGTGCAAAATCTGTGGGACAGGCCCCACTTCCTTCTTTGAGGCACCCTGGTCTCTGTGCTGAAGGCCTTTCATAGGTTGGATAAGGCCCGTGCATTATGGAGCAACTTCCAGAGTGGTGCTGGACCAAACAACCCGCCCAAGTTCACACCACTGCTCCTTGTTAGGCCTCAGTTTCCCCCATGAATGAAGCCCCTCTCTTGCTGGCCTGTGAGAGAAGCGATGGGGGGCCGGGTCTGCAGAGCGGTGCTGTGATCTTCGGAGGGAGGCAGCACTGTCTGTGCAGCAGCAGAAGAGGCCAGTGCCGGTGGTCCGCCCTCGCACCCTGGGCAGCCTGTGTGGGGCACTGGGAAGGGCTTTGGGCTCCCTTCAGCGTGGCAGCTGTGGGCCTCCCCCACCTGCCAGTGAGCAGAGGGGAAAGGTGGGCATGGCCACACTGCTGGAGAGAGAAACACCTCAGCAGGGCCTGGCTGGGCCCTGAGGCTCTGTCCTTTGTACCTTCCCACAAAGCAAGTGAGGCTGCCCAAGTCCCGTCCTCCAGACGGACAAACGAGCTTTGGTGGTTGAACGACTCACCCAGTAGTCCTGGCCTCCAGCTCCCAGGCCATCACCCCCCTCAGCCTCAGAAAATATCTGCACGCAGACTAGCTCTGGGCCAACTTCCTGAGTCTGTCTAGTCCCCCTCGCCCACCTCAGACCGGGGACTGAACCCAAGGAGCACTGAGCTATGTCTCTATCCCTTTTCATTTTTGTTTTTTTCATTTGAGACATGGTCTCACTAAGGTGCCATGCTGGCCTCAAACTTGTGATCATCCTGCTTCAGCCTTCCAAGTAGCTGGGATTATTGGCTAGTCTAGTTTTCATTGTCTCTGGCAACCTTTGAAACTCCCTAACAGGTTCCCAAGATCCTCACAATCTCTGGGCCCAGCTGCGTTGTTCATTTGTCTGTGTACCTCTTTAATTTTGCACATGCTGTTCCATCTGCCTGGAATGCCTTTCCTCTCTCTTCACTCAGCTCTTTTACTTTTCAAACTCAGCTCAGCAAAATTGAATGTAATACCAGAATTCACCCTGCCCATCCTAGAATGGCCAAAAATTTAAAAAGTTGCCAATAGCACACAGTGGCAAGGATGTGGAGTACCCGGACTTTCCCAGAATGCCAGGGGAGTGGGAATCAGTGAACCACTTAGGAGACGTGTTCAGCAGAGACCCAAAAGCATCCCTGGAACAGCCCAGTGAGGCCAACAGAAGCACCCACGTATGTTCACCAAGAGATACACACAAGGGTACCCACAGCAGCACCGTTCTGGGACCACCCTGTCCCCATCATCACAGAGGATATGGATGGTCATGGTGCACGTGGTGGACAACAGCATGGAGCCCAATGCGGGCAGGGCTCTCCACCGGCTTGGATCCAGAAGAAGCAGTAGATTTGGATGCCATCCCAGACGGTTTCATCTATAAGGAGTCAAACACGGACAGAGGAAATTTATGCTGTTGAAAGTGAGCACAGTGGTAGGACAGGTGGCTGTGTCACTGACCAGGAGGGGACCCCATGAGGCTCTGGGGGGTGGTTGTGCAGTCTCTGGATGCAGGTGTGAGTAACACTGTAGTACAGGTTGGGGACCAGTCACCCAGTACCATGAGTAGAATGGACAGTTTCGTGTGTTACACTTCAATACAGTCACTGTGTGAGGAAAAGCCCAACCATCCAGGGAACTCCACAAAGTACTGCCTGCTTCCTGGGCCCCTGAGGAAGGAAACCTTCTTACATCGTCACACTGTAGCTGCCAGCTCAGAAAATGCCACCACCATCTGAACACCAAGATGGGACCAAATCTCATTTTCATCCCTGTTGCTCCAACACCTTAGAGGCACAAAATGGAGTTGGACAAATGTTTGTTGAGGAAGAATGAAACTGAAAGGAAAAGAAACCGTGGCATAGGGGAATTATGATAGATGACTGGACCTAGAGATTCACAAACTCCTAGATCAGGGAATTGAGCTTTTGGAATCATGAGGTGCTTTTTTGTTTTGTTTTGTTTTGATTTGATTTCTTTCTTTTTTTTTTTTTTTTTTTTTTTGCTTTTTGGAGACAGGGTCTTGCTTTGTAGTTCAGGCTGGCCCTAAGCTCACTATGGTGCCCAGGCAAGCCGCCGCGAACTCAGCAATCCTCCTGTCTCTGCCTCCCGAGTGCTGGGATGACAGGCGTGAGCCACCACACCCAGCATTATATGTGGTAACCGGGGATCGAACTCAGGTCCTTATGCTTGCGAGGCAGGCGCCGGAACCACTGAGCTAACCCTCCGGCCCGATTTGATTTCTTTTTTTAGACAGGGTCTCACTTTGAAGTTCAGGCTGGCCCTGAGCACACTATGTAGCCCAGGCAAGCCTGGAACTCAGCGATCCTCCTGCCTCTGCCTCCTTAGTGCTGGAATTACAGGAGTGAGCCACCATGCTCAGCACTGAGGTATGTGATACCGATTGCTGGTGGGCACGAGTCACCACACTTAGTATTGTCATATGTAGTTACCAGATTGAATTAGGGACCTTGCACTTGCTAGGCAGGCACCAGAACCACTGGGCTAAATCTCCAGCCCTGGAATCCTGAGTTTTGTGACTCTGGGCTGAAAGCAGGCACAGTTTATGTGACCTCACTTTCTAGACACACCAGAAACCTGGCTCGGCCCAGCACCTCACATCCTGCATCTTGGATCCTGGGGAAAACTGGTCCAGTCCAGAGGTGCCCCTGTTTGCTGGGGGCCTTCCCTGCACTCAGGGCTGCAATGTGCCCACCAGGCAGCAGGCAGCCTCCAGGAAACAGACTGGCACTCTGGACAAAGCAGGGGGCAGCATCATCACAAAAACCACCCTTCCACCTTAACCATGGCACCAGCTGTTGTACTCTGAAGACACCACATTCTGCCAGGCAGCCAGACCATTATGGGGATAAATATAGCTGCAGACAGTGAGGCGAGGAGGCTGCAGCAGGGGTCGGGCCTGATTCCCTCCCCGGCCGGCTTCTGCTAAGCCACACTCAGAGGGATGCCACGCTCTGTGACTTCCCCTCATCGGCAAGCGCCAGGCCTAGGGTTCTCACCCTGTTCCTGCAGGGCTGGCCCCACAAGTGCAGAGGCAGCCACCTGCCCCCCAGGAGTCTGAGGCTGGGCTCAGTCCTGCTCCTGCCACCCTCCATTCCTCACCTGTTCTCCTGCCTCCCTGGAGGCTCAGAGGGGATGGGTCTGCTGAGTACCCTGACTACCTTGGGTCCAGGTGCAGAGGGATGAACAAGTTAATAGAGACCGGAGTGCAAGGTGATATATGGCCTAAGTCATTCAAAATTGGCTTCATTCAAAGGGAGGCGCTAATGGGCCTCAGAGATTGGAGTCCCCTGTGGTGCTGACACCCCTCCAAGTAGATACCATGGGGTAACTAGGCACCAGAAGGTTCCCTCATTCTAAGTATGGACCCAGACACATCCCTTCCCCTCTCAGTGCCTCAGTTTCCTTGCCTGGGAAGTAAAGCATGGCCAACCCAGTGCCTAATGAGTCTTCCAGCCCCAAGCTCCACCCAGAACCTCTGGGCTGATGGACACAAAAAGTCACCCAGACTCGCCCGCAGACTGAAGCCCTTGCAGGCTCCTGCATGGCCGAGCTCCTGCTCACAGCCTCTGCAGAGGGCCTCACCTCCTCTTCTTAATGGCTCCTTGCAGTGCAGTGGCCCTCGGGCTGCTGCCTACACCCCACCACATCGAGGAGGTGCCCCCAGACCCTCTGCACTCAGACAGAGACGGTGGGGCTCTGCGCCTTGACACCCCAGGTACGAGGCCGCTACCCAAGGAAGCGCTTCCGGACAAGGACCCTGTCGCCTGCGTTTCCGCTCCTGGGCCTAGCCCCTCGGAAGTCCTCCCTGGGGAGATGGGAATCACAGCGCTGCTTGGTTGCTTCTGTGTGCCTAGCCCTGCTTCAGGGAGATGGGCCCCGCTATTTTCACCCCACTTTATCGATCGGGAGAACTGAGGTACAGTAACTCTCCTGTCACAGGCTGAATGTGCCCCCCAAGGATATCCCAGTACCTCAGAATGAGAACTTCTTGGACACAGGGGAGCTACAGATATAATTAGTCAAGATGAGCTCATCCTGCAGCAGGGTGGCCCTAAGTCCGATGTGACTGATGTCCGCAGAGGAGGCAATGTGAAGACAGGGACGGTGCTGTGTAGAGAAGGAGGCTAGAGCAGAGCTGCCACCAGCCCAAGAGAGGCCAGGCCTAGTAGAGGCCAGAGGGGCTGGGAGGGATCTCCCTGGAGCTGCGCGGGGAGCATGGTCCTGCCGACAGCTCGATTTCAAACTCGTAGCTTCCAGAACTGGGACAAAATAGATTTCTGCTGTTTTAAGCCACGCAGTGTGTGGTGCTCAGCCAGCCTGTGCCATCCAGGGTTTGAAAGCAGGCTGCTGGACTCCCGGGAACCCTGTGCCCCTAACCCTCCCAAGTGGGGCTCCAGGGGTCAACTCTGAAAGATTCCTGGGGCCCAACTAGGGGGAGGCTTAGAGGAGTCATGGAGAGTGAGCATGCTCTCTGCTGTGTCTTGGAAAGGTGGCAACCAGGGCACACCAGGCAGGCCAGATGCCCCCAGCTCCTGGCAAGACAGAGCCTTGGGGAGACAGCTCAGTTGTGGGGAGCACAGGCTCCTGGGATGAGCTGTGTATGGCCCAGCTCAGGGTCCCTGCATGTGCGGTCTCCTCTGCCTGGGCCCCTCCCTCCGCCCTCGGTCCCTCCCTCCCTTCCTCTCTACCTTCACTATCAAACCTTCCCCGAGCGCCTGCTGGGACTAGGCAGAGTGCCCAGCTGTGACCCAGAGAGGCCAGCCCTGGCCCTGGGGGCTTCCAGACAAGAACAGCTCTGACGCAAGGCCGCCGCCTCCTCGACAGGCATCCCTCACCGCCATCATCGTCTCAGCCCCCTGCTTTACTCCCTCCAGCACAGCTTCCACTCGCTGAAGTGCCACCTGCTCACCTCTCTTTGTCCCCCCATCCAGTCCAAGCTCCCCATTCAGGGGCTGCAGACGCCTTGGCTACAGCTGGACTCTCGGCATCCGGCAGTCTCAGACCCAGAGAAGCTCCTCCGGAACTATTTCTTGAGTAATTGCACGGATGACTACAGGCAGTAAAAAGACAGTTCCTGTTTTAGGAGGAAACTAAGATCCAAGAAAAACAGCTTGGGTCACAGGGGAAATGGGTGCCTCCCAGCACATCTCTGTCCCCTGGGTGGGTGGGCAGTGGCAGGCGGCGATGTCCCACTTAGAACAGCAGCTACAACTCCTCCACCTCTCAGCGCAGAGAATCCACCTTCTCTGGCACACACCTTTCCTTGTGCCCTCCTGCTGCCGCGCTCAGCCTGACAGGGATCTCCCTAGGGACCCAAAGGCCAAGCCCTAAGTCTCCCGGGCTCCATCACCCAACATCACGGACCTCAGTAAGCAGAGGCTACACCGAGGGCAGACAGCCCTCACACAAACGCTCCTTGGGCACCTGGTCTGTGCCAGGCACGGTTCTGAGCGCAGTGTGCTGCTCTGTCCTCCAGGGGAGCTGACACCCTTGGAGGGGGGGCGGCCAGTAAGTGCTGCACAGATGAATACACAGGATGATCCGAGAGCGTGGCAAGGGCTCTGAGGAAAATAAAGCGGCTGATTCAACAGTGGGACAGGGATGAATCCTCGCTCATCCAGATCCCAGAAGAGCTACGGATGGGGCAAGTGGGGAAATGCACCAGGACACGAGACAGCAGTGTTCTCATCCTTGGCACAAGAGCCAAAGCCAGGTGGGGCTGGGAGGGCAGAGGACGTGGCACTGGGAGCCAGCCAGGAGGCCCCTGTGACTCCAACTCAGGCCTCGGGCACCAAGGGACCCTATGTCATTCCTCCCGCACAGGGGTGTTGGCACATGAGTGGACTGTCGCCCTCTCCAGCCGCTGAGTGCCGAGATGGCACAGTGACCTGAGCTCCAGGCTCCTTTCCGAGGTTGTATTCTCCAAAGAGAAGGGGACTACTGGACGTCTTGCTCCTGACTTAGCAGCCCTGATACTGTCTGTAAGGGGCAGAGGAACGGAGAGGGAAAGAGCGTTCCATCGGGCTGATATATCCTGAGCCTGGACTGGGGGCTTTTCAGTAGGGGACTTTGCTCAGCAACAATGCTCCTTCTTCTGACAGGAGCGAGGGAATTATTCTAGAAGGCTCTCCCCCCTCCCGTTCTGTTTTCTTGCAGCCCTGAGAACACCCCCAGTGTTCTCCTCACTTTGGCTGGGTAGAAACCCCCGCCCCATCCCCAGCACAGCCCAGAAGCCCCTCCCTCCATTTGGATTCAGCCCATGGATCCTTTCTCCAGGGAGGGGTGGGGAAGAAGCAAGCTGGTCTGAGAAAATCCCAGAAGGAACTTAAATGTAGTTGCCCACATCAGGCTTATGAATATTCCCATGAACAGCAATGACAGCAGTTACCAAGCATATAGCATGTACCAGTCACCGTCCTGGCACACCAGCCCTTTGTCATCTAATTTGATCCTCACAACCGCCTTTAAGAAACATACAATTACCCTGCAAGAGAATAAAGGCACAAAGCACTCTCCTCACTACTGTGCAGTAGCAAGAAAAAAAAAAAAAAAAAGGGTTCGCCCTGGGTCCCTTCTTCATTTCTCCCCTCAGTTTTTAGTCTAACAGAATTCTGGGGGATCAGAGGGCCCCTTACCAGAAATATCACACTTGCCTTCCATGAAGTGCTGCCCACAGCACAGAACGCTGCTCCTGGCCTGGCCCAGCCTTCTTGCAGCTCTGTGAACCGCGCTGTGTCACAGTCCGCCTCATTTTGCAGATGGAAAAACCCCCAAACCCAAGGGGGAGACAAGGCATGAAGACAGGAAATGGCAAAGGCAAAGGCAAAGGGAGCCCAATCATCTACATCCACTGTCCCTGGTTCTTTCCATGCAGAAATCTGTCTGGGTGACCCCTCCCTCTGCAGCGGGCAGTGAACCCAGCTGGGAGAGGCCCAGCCTGCTGAGCCCGGCTCTAGGAGGGCTGCAATGAAACTACTGCATGTGCACGCTCAGCTTCCAGGCAGGTCCTGGGTGACGGACCATTTTACAGGTGATGATCGGGAGGCTGAGATGCTTGGCGCCGCCATCCCACTGCTGGACAGAGGAGGTGTCCGCAGCCAGGGCTCCCATAGTGCTCTGGCTTGGGCTGTCCACAGGGAGGCTTCATTTGCCAGATTATAACCCAGGCCACAATCTCCGTTTTCTTGTGGGCAAACGAGGGGTGAAGGGCTCCCTTCCGCTTACCCAGAATAGCAGGCACAGGACTGGGAGGCAGGAGGCCCCTCAACCCCTACTCAGTCCTTACACACTGGAGGGCCCCACATCGGCCCTCCTAGACAGTCAGGCTGGGATGCAGTCAAATGGCCGCCCTCCCCAGCTCTGCTCAGCAAGATGGCAGGGCGACCTAGCCTCCTGGCTCTCAGGGCCCTCCCCGGGTCCTTTCCGAAGCTGTATTCTCCGAGGGAAAGGGACCTAGATCCTGAAGTGTTCTGCTCCTAACTCGGCAGCCTTAGTGCTGTTTATAAGGGACAGAAGTGGGCAGAAGGAGAGGCCCTCCACCAGGCAGATGTTGCTGGCCTTGAACTTGGGACTTCTCGTAAGTCTGAGGCAACGATGCCACCAATCAGAGAAGTTCTGGATCCCTCAAGCGGCACAAGGAGCCTCCATCCCTTGGTGACACCCCACTGTACACGATTCAAACCTTCAGGTAGATGAAACAAAGGGCACCGGGGACAGACTTACGGGGCTTATCCGACAGCAGGATGAATCCCTAATGGACACCAGAGCGGAGGGGTCCTGCTGACCTATGACCTTGGGCAAATCCCAGCCCCCTTTTCAAGCAGCCCCTCACTCAAAGGGAGAGCGTGCTGAAGCAGAGGGGCCCCCACAGGGGTAAGAGAGTAAGACTTTTATTTTCCACCAAGTACAGAACTATCTTGGGGGGGGCAGGAGAGAAGAAAGGACCACTCCCTCCCCCACGCCTTTAAATACACAGGTGCCAGACAGCTTTTGCGCAAAAACTAGTTTGCAAACACATTCCGACTTCTGGTAAGCTGCCCAGCTCTAGTCCCCCTCTCTGCTCCCCGGAAAGCTCTCTGAGGCAGCCCCACTGGGGTTGGGAGCTGAACAGACGGTTACACTTGCCAGGAGCCACCGCATGCCTCTCCTGGAGCAGCTTCCGGGATGTTCCCCGGGCTCCACTGGGCAGGCCAGAGGATCCCACAGCAGGCCCCCAGGGCGCCACCGTCGGCCGGCCCTTCCTTACCCCGCAGCCGGGGCAGGGCGGAGCGCCCCCGCGTGGCCGGGTCGGAGCTGAGTCACCTGAGCGCGAGTCTCGGCGCGCGGGCGGTGGGGGCCCGGGTGCCGCAGCCCCCGGGCGGAAACCAGCGTCCTTCGGGCCGCCGCCCGGTAGAAGCCGAGCCCCAAAGCCGAACTTGGGCGTCCGTACTAGGCTGCCCCGCCCGCCCTCGCCCTCCCGCCCGGGCCCCACTTACCGCGCGTCCTGCCGGCGCCTCACCACGCGGCGGCCGCTGCCCGCGCTCCGGGCCGCCGGGGCATCCCTGGGCTCCCGCCGCTCGGCCGGGCGCGGGTGCGGGACGGCTTGGGGCGCTGCCCGCGCGGTGGGGCCCGCTCGCGTGCGCTCCCGGGGGCCGGTCCTCCTCCCGGGCCGGCGGCGGGCGGTGGCGGCGGCTCGGGCTCCTCCCTCCGGCCGAGGGCGGGTGCGGGGAGGGAAGCGGGAGGCGAGGCGGGCGCTTCCTGGAGGGGCTGGCGCACTCCTCGGGCGCCGCGGGCCGAGCCCTCGAGCCCAGCCCGGAGGTCCGAACGTTCCAGACGGGAGCGCGAGGGCGCGAACGTCCCCGCGGGGACTGGCGGGTCGCGGCGCCGCGGGTTCGCGCTCGCCCCGGGCCTGCTCCGCCCGGGCGCCAACACTCCGGGCCCCGCGCACTCTGCGACCTGCGTTGTGGACGCGGGAACCGAGGGGTGAGGTTCGCCCGGCCTCTGGGTGCCGGGCGTAGCCTGCGGGCTGGATCCACGCGCCGGAGGTGCGCGGCGCTTCGCCCTCGGGGGAAACGCGACACCGCTAGACCTGGGGTGGTGGGGCAGCGCTGGACCGCAGTGTTTTCTTCTTTTGTATTATTATATTTTTCTTTCAATTGCGTTGTCTTCTCGCCAGAGACCGGGAGTATGACACATATGCTCTGACACAGACCATAAGATAAAGAATGGAATGGCGCTCTGGGCCGGTCAGAGTGACAGCAGTTCGTCGTCGTTAAGGCCGGTTAAGACCTTCTATGAAGAACAAATGAGTCTGCAGGCCGGTCATCCCCGCTGCCGGTTTCTGAGTGGTGTTTTTGCACCCTCCTGGCAAGTGAACCGCCGGCATCCGGCATCTTACAACTGAGCCTCTTTTCACCGGGCTCTGGAAGGCGGGGCTGTCCCGGGGATCTCAAGGCGCTGTCCAGACCCCGTGGTGACTGGGTGTCAGCACTGAGGGGCTGAGGATTAAGCTCTGGCGCTCAGGTGGCATTGCGATTCTGAGCAGGTGAGGGTTAACAAGGGAGCCTCAGTTCGGCAGCCCTTTCAGGCCCTCCCCCTCCCCCCCACTCCGGTCTGAGTCAGTCACTTCCCCGCTTTAGGGGGCGGTCACCAAACAGCCCCGGGGCTCTGAGCTTTGTTCTCCGCCTGCCAGTGCACCCTGCCTCTCCCTCTTACCCGATGAAATGGTTCAAACCCTCAGCCCAGCTCTAAGACAAACCAACCTATGGAACTTCTTAGATCCGGCTCCAGCACAACTTCCTCCAGGAAGCCGGTCCTGACTGCCTTGCCCCAGAATCCCTCGCTCTTCGTTCCTGCCGCTGGAGACCCAGGAAAGTATGGATGGTGGTGACCCACAGACAGTGTGCTCAAGTTCCTCACCTCTGGAGAGCAAGTCCAGGGCCTGGGTAGCCCTGGTACTGAATGAAAAGTGCAGATGTTTGAGTCAGATGGCACAACATGTCCCACTGAGCCACAGGAGTCAGCAGCGGTCAGTGGCACTTCCATCCTGTAAGAGAGCTGAAGGGGAGAAAGCTACAGACTGGATCCCTGGCCAATGGGACAGGGTGTGAAGGCCAGAGGTCACGAGAATTCCACTCCTAGCTATCTACTCAGAAATGCAAAAGAATCCGCACAACATCTACATGAAAGTAGTGGCATGACTTACAAATGCCCCAAAGTGAAAACCTAATCGGGCGTAGTGTTGTGCATCTGTAACCCTAGATTCTGGGAGACTGAGGCAGGAAGATCACAAGTTTGAGCCTAGCTTTGGCAACGTGATTTCAGTGAGATTCTGCCTCAGGGTTTAAAGAATGAACAAGGGCTGGGTATGTAGTTTAGTGGGAAGGCCCTGAGTTCAATCCCCATGGTTGGCAAGGTATATGAGGAGGGGAAACAGCCCAAAGTACATCAACTGCTGAATGGAGGGGGGAAAAAAAACCGTGCCATGGAATAGTGTTCAGACTCAGAAGGGTACGGAGGACAGACTGACAAGCTGCATGGCAAGGACAGATGTTGGAAATGTTGCACTAAGCAAAGGAGCCTGTCATAAAGACCGTGCTGGAATTTTACAGCGAAAACCTCCTGGCGATCCCAAAAGACCAAGCTTGGCCTCGCTTTGCATCATGACAATCAAGGAGCCGAGCAGTGATGAGCACAGGAAAGAGGAAGCTTGAGCAGCCCAGCCGTGCTGGGAAGGAGAGAGAGGGGTTCAAGATCTGTCTTTCAGGGACTGCCAGAGCTCAGGGATTTTGTAGAACAGGAGAATAGGTGGAGGTGTGTACAGCAGGCAGGATAAGTGACCCTGGTCAAGTGGTGGTCCGGTGGATCAATACCTCAGGGACGGGTTCCAAGAAGTCCTGGGAGAGCCATCGTCATTGGAAGGCATAGATCAGTTCCTTATGAGATATGGCTCCTGCTTAGGGGCAGCCTGGGTTACCTTCATGGGGTCAGTGTTCTTCCTTGGGAACCTCATCATGGGGCCATCTGAAAGGCTCTGCTTCTCCAGAAGTCCGAGATGATACCAGGTGTAGCGTAATGATTGGAGACTTCTAGGCATTGCTCTAGAGGATCTGGAGCTGGACATTGTAAAAACTGGCAATTGGACATCCCTTCAAATCCTGAAAAGTACTCTTACTCTGGTGTCCTCAGTCTTGCATGGGGACGGGATAGGCTCAGTAAATTTGGGGTGAAAACCTTGCAATACAGACACTCCTTATGCAGCTAGCGTGCCCACATGCAGAGCTGAGCAGGACTTCACTCAGACTTTTAAGTAATGAAGAAGGCAGATATAAATGAAGACAGAGATGCCAAGCTTTATCCTGCTTTTAGTTTCCACTGGGTGTCTTTAGGCCCAGCCTCTGGGTCCCTACTCCAAGACCATATATTATGTGATTCCATTTAGATGAAAGGTCTGGAATAGACAAATCCATAGAGATAGAAAGTGGATTTGTAGTTGCCTGGGCCTGGCCAACGAAAACCAGGGATGCTTGCTACTGACACAGGGTTTCTGTTGATGTAGGGGATGATCATGTTCCAAAATTAGATTGTAGCAATGGTTGCATAACTTTCAATATACTCAGAACCATTGACTTATACACTATGAAGGAGTGAATGTCTTGTGATGTGGATTATATCTCAACAGAGATGTCTTAAATCAAAGAAAAGTCAGGGATCAGAGAGCCCAGAGGGTAGTTGACAAAGACCAAGTGTCCATCACACGTTGATTCTACCACTTTGTCCTTGAACACCACACTGTGCAAGACTGTAAAATATGGACCATGACCTTCCTTTCCCTACTGTCTGCACAGTAGGAGCCTGAATTTCCATTGATAAACCCCACACTGGTGTCAATGCCTTCTACTCAGTGTTTCTCACTCCTGTAATCCAGGCTGTTTGGACCAATAGAAAAACCAGATAGCCTGTACACTTCCAGGTGCTTGGGAATTAGAGACACCTTGAGACAGCGCACTGTTTACTAGGCCAGGCCAGGCCTCAGGTGTGGGAGAGGGGAGGGAGGGTGTTGTAGTTGTCTGTGCTGCATCCCCAGCCACTCTAAACCTCTGCTGTCGTGGTTCTGTGGATCAGCCTGGCTCGGTGAAGGGAATTCTTGGCATTTCTCAAACAGCTGGAATCAGATTATGCCTGGGGCTGAAACCATCTAGAAAGTTCCTTCATAAACATCTGGCCATTGATGTCAGGTGTCCACTGGGAACTTATCTAAAGATAACAGCTGAAGCACCTACCTGTGACCATTTAACAAGCCTGGGCTTCCTTGTGGACTTATGCTGGGTTCCAGGCACCAGGAAAAAACTTTGATAGGATCTAGCCTCGGAAGTACCATGATGTCACAGAGGAGTGTCACTTCACCTAGTGGCGGCAAAGTAAGAGCAGGTAAGATAGGAAATATTAAATGGTCACCTTTAGCGACTACCCCTCCAAAGGAATAGCTGGGGATACCTGTCCCTCAGGATGTCACAGTGGAGGCACAGTTGGGCTGCCTTCAGTGCCAAATCCCTGGCATGGAGCCATGTCCTCAGTTTGACTTAGTGGAGTGCCTGGTGAGGTCGCTCAGTCTCCTGGGCCTTGATGTCCTTCTCTGTAAGTGGGGGGTGGACTTAGCACTGCTCCACAGGACGGCAGTGTGGAGTTCATCGAGATTACACTATGGCCATCAGGGCACCAGGCACAAGCAGCTTCTGGGGCTAATGTGTTCTTGCTATTTTAAAGTTCAAAGCTGCAGTCACTGACAAATACAGGGATAGCCCCTTTCTAGGACCTGGATGCCATCTTTCCCCAGACCTCCAGCCAACCACAGACATGGGTAGCACCAGGGGCCCAGTCCAGGTTCCAAATGGGACTCCTAGTTGACTTGGTTTTCTGCAAAAACTGCTCCTCTGCTCATCCGAGCAAAGCCAGAGTGAAGTTGGAATGTATGGGGGACGAGCCACCAAATGTGGCTCCCAAGGGTGAGGAGTAGGGGGCTGACAGCTGGGAGACGCGCTAGGCAGGGTGGAGCCAGGGGTTCTCAACTGAGCTACAATGGAAGGAAGAGCAGTTGTGTCTGGGCTTCCTGAGCCCCGCCCTGGGAGGACTTTGACTCCGTCAGCCACTGAATGGTCCTTTCTGTGATCTCTTGATGTGACCGGAGGGCAGGTCCTGTTCTGGCTGTGGCCACCATTCCTTAGGCCAGGCCAGGCAGAAATGGCCCAGGAAGGAAGCATGGCTTTCGCCTTCTTGAGGTCCCTCTCCCTCCGAAGGCATGCAGATCTGCCCAACAGTTCAATCCCTGTTGAGGGCCACCCCAAAGTCCCTCTTTCCTTTTGTTTCCAAGGTTGAAATCTGAGACTTGCTTAATGCTGTGTGTTATTGGGCAATTCTTTCTCATCTGTACAAAAGGGAGATTGTTGCTATAGGTCTAGAGGCCAAGGATGGTGATTCTCTATAGAAATAACCAGGAGGTCCAGAGTCCTTCCCAGGAGAGTGAAGAGGTTAGCTATTAGGTCATCTTTGGAGCCAAAGAAGATGGCTGCTAATGCTTTGTTTCTTCTCCTTCTTCTCCTCTTCTTCCTCCTCCTCCTCCTCCTTCATTTTCTTTTTTGAGACAAGGTCTCGCTTTGTAGTTCAGGCTAGCCCTGAACTTACTATGTAGGTCAAGTTAGCTTTGAACTCACAGCAATCCTCTTGCCTCTGCCTCCCGAGTGCTGGGATTACAAGCATGAGCCCCCACGCCTGGCATTGTGGTATATGGTACTGGGGATCAAACTTGGGACCTTGCACTTGCCAGGCAGATGCTGGAACCACTGAGCTAAATCCCTGGTCCTGTTTCATCTTCTCACTATACAGATGAGGACACTGGATAAACACCTAGAGTGTCACAGAGCTTCACAAAGACCCTGATTCAAATCCAAGTGCTTTCAGTTGCTAGCTTTGTGCTGAGTGTTAGGGAAAAGTCTGTAAGGCTGTGTCCTCATCTGTGGAGGAAGGGTCCCCAGAGACCTCAACAGAAATGGGGCCATGAAGTGGAAAGGCCTGCCCAAGCCTCACTCCCCAACCCATGGCTATGTATAGCTGCAAAACAGAAGCACTCGGTGAGTTTTCTAAATGCTCTTTTCATTTTTTCATAGTGCTGGGGATCAAAGCCGGGGCCCTCACACCTGCTAAGCAAGTACTCCACTATGGAGCTACAGCCCCTGCCAAATGTTCTTCTTAAAAATAGGGAGTGTGAAATAGTAAGAAAATATTCAAAGGGAAAAGGGGGGAAGGGTAAGTAAAGAAAGGAAAGACAAAATCTGATGGTTAAAAAAAGGAAACAAAGCTTATGTATGTAAGGGGTGGGGATTGTAGGGGCAGGGGAATGGGAAAAAAATGAGAAGTTGTGTCATGTACTGGTACAAATTCTCAATGTTGACTGCAAGCATAACGTGTATATAAAATGTACCAGTAAACCAATTAAAAAAAAAAGAACAGGTAGTTTGAGAAGCTCCTCAAACTGGGCGTGGTAACACAAGCACTCTAGCCTGGGCAATTTAGCTACTTAGTGAGACCCTGTGTCAAAATAAAAAGGGGCATGAGGAGGTAGCCCTGATTTTAATCCCCAGTACCAGGGGGAAAAGGAAAAACTTCCCCAGGGTTACAGAGCCAGGGAGGCAATCTCCTCACCAGTCCCCAGTGTCACTAAGCGTGTGGCCCTGCAGCAGGGCCACCACTTGGGGCCTTCTTGGCAGTCCGGAGTCCTGGGGCGCTCGCCCAGCTGCTGAACCAGGACCCGGATGTTAACAGGGTGATCCAGAGCACGGTGCAGTCTTTGTTGCTATGGCTGTCAGGCTGTTGTGTGTGTGTGTGGGGGGGGCAGTGGCTTGGACACTGAATCCCAGACAGCAGCGAGTGGTCAGAGGACGGCAGCCAAGGCCATTTAAGAGGTCTGTGTAGTTTGGAAGGGAGATACTGACTCCCATCAGAAAGCCAGACATTCTCATGGAATTCATAAGATGGCAGCCAAGAGACAAAACAGACCCTCCCCCTGCCTTTTCTTCCAGCGCTGTAGAAGACACAGGGGCTACCGGGCCATCACGTCCTTGGAGAAAAGCCTTGAAGCAGACCTGGGAGCTCTGTGTAGGTCACGCTGTTTACCGGTTAGCCGTGGCTTTATTGCTCTGTGAATTTTATTTGTTTTCATGTATCTATTCAAACTGAGCCTACTTTGGGGGAGAAGCAGGCAGGGAGAAAAGTAGCCAAGGCTTCCCAGCAGGCAGGTGGCCAAAGAGGAGGTTTCTTGATGAAATGGGGACATTTCACACCACTTTGGTGGGGCCCAGTGGATCCTGCAGAGGTGATCAGACTGTGGTTTATTTGGGGCAACTGGTGGAACTTTATTGGAGTTTAGAACACGAGCAGAGATAAAGAGGGGGAAAAAGGAGAAAGGTCAAATGGGAAAATAACACTGGAAAAGTTTCCCTGGGCTCTGGACCACCAGCATGGTGTGCATGTTACCTGGCCTGGGGCATCTGGCCCACTCTGTTTTTTAGACTTGACTTCCTGACTTAGTTACTTTCCTGCTGCTGGGACACAATAACTGATACTCACAAGTTACAAGAGGAGAGATTTGTTTAGCTCACAGGCTGTAAAGGTTTCAGTCAGTCCACAATTGGCTGACTCCAAGCCAGGCTGGCATGGCAGACAGGCATGCCAGAGGAGAAGCAAGTCAAGGAATGAAAAGGAGGAGGTGGCCAGCATTGAGCCTCCCTTTCCCTTTTATTTCATTCAGTCTACAAGCCTATTGGTTGGTGTCACCTACACCCAGAGTGGGCTTCCTTTATCTCCACCCAGAACTAAACTAAAGCAGTCAGTGGACTAATCTAGTCATCTCACATATAATCTAGTATTACACAACTATGATCCAGACACCTCCCAAAAGCTCCACCTATGACTACCTGAGGCTTTGAGGAGACATCTAGATATAAACCATTACATTTCTCCAGTCAAAACATCTTCAGCCTTTGAGGGATGCATAGTGCAAACTTGGACAAAGAGAGCAGGCAGTGCAAGCCCTGCTAGTGTGATGGTGCAACCCAAAGGCCCCAAAACAACTTGGCCTCACATCCCTAGAAAAGGAGACAGTCTATGAGACCCACGGTTTCCAGGTAATCTTCTTGAGTCCTACACCTGCCTACCTGCTTCCTGTATCTCTGCCTGGGCACATTAAAATAACAGATTTGTATGAATATAAGCATATGGTTTATAATGGCTGCCTGCCGGATCATGAGTGGAAGAATGTAAAAGGGTTGTCTGAATGAGTGCTCAAGAGCCCAACAAGCCAGAAAAAGGTGGAAAACCTGGAGCTCAATGTAGAGTCCTTCAATAGAAGGCTGAAGAGTCTGACATCTATTGCCTGGTGCTGTTCACACATAGGGTGGATCTTCTGTCTTCAGTAAATCCATTCAGCCATTTCCAGAGTCATGTTAATCCTACTGATTGGGTGTTTCTTATTAAAGTTAACGCAGCAGTCAACTATGACACTTCCTTATGACCAGGCTGATGGATGACCCTGTTTAGGGCCAGGTGTTCCCTGACCCTGGCCCAATAAGGGGTGTGGCTTTGCAACATGTGGGTGCTTGCCACTTGGCTGGAGGACTTTTTCCTCATGTTTGGCAGGAGGCTGGGGATAACGTGAAGGCAAAGGTCAGGGTCACTTCATCCAGGTGAACCCCTAGCAGGTTGGAACATTCCAAGTTCTGGCCAGGTGGGAACAGCTCCTCCTCGCATCACTTAACTTCCTGGCTCCCACCGTGAAGGAAGTTATCTCCGGAACTGCCAGTGGGTCAGGCTGCCCTCCAGTGGTACTCAGTCATAACTGCATCCCATTGGCCTGGCTTTTTAGAATGGGATGGAAGGCTCCCCTTGAGCTCGGGTTATGCTACCCACAGGCAGGTGACAGAGTTCTCTCATATGGGACATCACTCCATGCCATATGATATCAACCTTAAGAAAGGGAAGGGAGTCCGCAAGTACCCAGTACTGACTTGTTTGTACCAGGGCCTTGGCACACCTTGCTTGTTTCCCTGATCACCCACAGTCCTCTGTGTGTGTGTGTGTGTGTGTGTGTGTGTGTGTGTGTGTGTGTGTGACTGACCCATCCATGCATAGCATCAGTTCCTTCTTCTGAGGCAGGTAGCCACATCTTTTGCTGTCCCCGAACTCCAAACCGTGTGGGCAAGTGGTTGGTATCACGACAAAGGGGAGATGTGGAGGTGCAGCGGCCTGAGGGGAGCGTGCCCCATCTAAGGGACCTCTACATGGACCAGCAGATGCCCTTCAAATGGGAAGGCCAGAATAGGTCTTGGGAGAAGGCAGAGTCTGGATTTTTATGAGAAAGTTCCCAATTTTAAATACAATTAACTCATAAAAAAGTTTAAAGATTACTCAAGTTAAACAAAAACTATTTCTAACATGTTGAGCTCTAACATGTTAATGTTGCAGGTGAATTGTGGAGAGAGGACATAAATTGCCCACAATCATGTGACCATTCAGAGACAGACTGTGAATTTGAACCTAGTCTCCTGACTCCCAAACCAATGCTGCGCTCAGAATATCCACCATCGATCTTCCCTGCTTACCAGGCCTGAGGCAGAGGGTGATCTTACTGCCCACCTCAGCAGGTGCCAGGAAACATCAGACTCAAGCTAGAGGCCGGAAAGTACCCACATTTATTGATCAGACTGCTTGGAGTGCAGCAGGGTCTGCTGTGGCCCCTCTGGAAGAGCACGAGGACATTGTAGAACATACACAGAGCACAGGCTCACCTGGATCCTTGCTGAGGTAGTCAACTGACCCAATGGCTTTGTGTAATGACCTTTGCCTAAGGGGGTCTCAATTTGTCCCTTACATAGGGACAAACCTTCGTCTAAGGGGCCTGATCTCTTCCAAGGTCAGGCTGGTTCTGTCTGAGCCTGGGCTCAAAGTGCTTGGAAGTTAGTACTTACAGAGGAGTTACTCAGTTTACACCTGGGGCAACTGAGCTTTGAGGCAGGAGGAGACCTCATGGCTGAGTCTCCAGCATGGCCCTAGACGTGGGCCGGACAGTACTTAGACACTCTTCCTCTCCCAGTTCAGGGCAGGAAACTCTCTCTGGATTAGCGTCTCTGGAAATATAATCTATAAATACACATTTCCTTTTTAAAAATAAATTAGGTCTTAGGCTTGCCGGAGGTTATCTGGCAAGCCATGTATCATGTGACATGGACGTTTATGTCCTACACAGATCAACAGTCATATGTCCTGTGACTTGTAGTGCTAGAACTTAAGGCTCTGACCATGTGTGACACTGTAATACCACACACTGAGAGTCATGCTCTGCCATGTATGATCGACATCATTGCACCCTCACTTTGTGACATCTTCATGGGTCACACGTGTCATTCATGGTGCCGGACACTCCTTTAGCCATACCAATCTCCCTGTTCCCCAAAAGGTCCTCCTTGAGGACCACAGCAGGATGAACACATCTCCCCTTTCTGAAGCAGTTGCGGGATTCCTGCTGAGGGTATTTTTCTGAATCCTCACTCCTGATGGGTGATGTTGGTATCATGCGGCTGGATTCCGAAGGTCCGGAGAAGGCCATCAGGTGCCCTGGGGACCCTGGGCCTGGCTGTCAAAGAAGGCGAAGTCTAGCCTGGGCTCCTGGCTCTGCAGACGCTGGGCCATGGCAGGGGGAACAAGGTTATTCCAGAGGCTGTGGGCACAGAGACAGGGTCAGGCTCTGGACCTGCTCAGTGGTCCTCTTGCCCCTCCCCCTGTCCTGAGTACAGATGGGGAGACCGGGTCCCCAAAAGGGATGGGGCATACCCAGAGTTACTTGGCGGAGGCAGTGTAGACAGCACGGCTGCCCTAGGCAGATGGGTCCCTCACACCTACCTTCTGACCCCCCCCCGTCTCAATGTCACTACACTTATAGGACACATTTGTACAAATAAGAAAAATATTCCCTTGCTTCAAGGTACTTCATTTCCATCCTCTGAAATTGTCCTATTTGATTGGTTTTGATAGAACAAGACACTTTGCCACCATCTCTAGAAGTTTAATGCGTCTGTGACATGCATAGTGTCCCTGAGATGCAACGCCCCGATTTGGTGCACAACCTACACAGCTGCAGGTGGTGCTCTGACTGCTGCTGCCATTTGAAGTGCTTCTTATCTGCCGATGCAGTGTCTTCTATATTCATTGACATATGCACAAAAGTTCTGAGCTTGATACTATCATTATCCCCATTTTACAGATGAGGAGACTGAATTCCAAAGAGGTTGTATTACTGATGCAGCTAATACAATTAGCAAATAGTAGAGCTGGGATTTGATCCTGGTCTGCTTGCTGACAAATTCCTGGTGGAGTTGTTGATCTAAGCCCTGCCCCTTCCTACAGGGAGTCCCCTTAGACTGTGGAGCCCTGTATGGCCTCCGACCCACCACCTTCCCCTCTAGGTCTCTCTTACCGGATGACAGGGACTTCAGACTCCGGGGCCAGCCCATTAGCCAGGAGCCAGGCTCCAGCAGCTGTGATCCGATTCTTCTCCAGGCTTCTCAGTGGATGTGGAAGGAAGGAGAGTGGGAGAGGCACCATGAGACCCGGTGAGGGGCTCCCCTGTGTCCCTTCCCCGGCCAAGGGGGCACATGTCCTCCCCACACTATGACATTCAGCCGTGCAGCAGGAATGCTCAGGGCCGTAGTCCAGAGCCAAGCTCAGCAGGAGCATGGACCAAGTCCAGGGGGCTTCTGGGTGTCTGAGAAACTGGTGGTCTCCGGGCCTCCTCCAGGGCACAGGGCTCCCCCTTCAGCCCGCCCCGCCCTCAGGCATCCCCTCATACTCCACTCTCTTCAGTCGGCCCATCTGCGGCAGAATCTTGGCCAGCTCCACAGCTGCCTCGTCCCCCAGGAGATTCCAGGACAGCCTGCGAGGAGCGGCTGAGGTCAGCAAAAGAGGAGCAGGGTCCCAGGGCGGGAGGCAGGGGGTGTGCAGCCCTGGGAGCCGGCAGCGGGGGATGTGTGTGCAGAGAGATAGGCCAGCGGGCCGCTCGAGCACCTTCCCCCGAAGGCTCCTGGCACAGGTGTCCCTTTCTCCAGGACACAGGAGTGCGGTGACACTGTCGCGACGCAGACATCCACCACACGGACGCTTCGTGATGACTTTTGCCACATCTATGCACCTGCCATGTTCTTATATGTGTCACATTTTTCTTTATCATTCTCTGCCTTTTTCACTTTAAGAGACTAATTCTTGCTGGTACCCTCAGCACACTGGGAGGCTGAGATGGGAGGATCCTAAGTTCGACCCCAGCCTGGGCCACTTAGTGATTTAGTGAGCCCTGTATCAGAAAAAGATCTGGAGATGTATGTAGCTCAGTGCAAAGGTCTTGGGTTCAAACCTCAGTATTGGGGGGGGAGTGAGAAAGAGGGGGAAGAAGAGAGCAAGGCAAAGAAGGGAGGAAGGAAGAAAGAGAAAGAGAGAAAGAAAGAAAATGAAACATCTTTAAAGAAAACATTTATCTCTACTGTCAATGGGAACCCTGTGTGAAGGACCCTATAGACAAGGTAGTTGCCAAGAATAAACTCACTGTGAACAACTGAAGTAACTATCTGGAACCTGTGTCCTTTTTAAAATGCTAGGTCTGTGCCCTGCTCCTGTTAGTTAGAAAGGGAGGGTCCCCGGCGCAGGGTGAAAGATGAGTCAGCACTGGCCCGAGGCTTTCTCCTGGCTAAAGAGAAGTCTCCAGGATGCAAACGTAAAACCCACTTGTAACCACTTGTGTTCTGCACCTTCGCAGGTATCACATTCTTCCACACTGTGGAGAGGTGCCAGGCGTGGCCTGGCAATCGGGTCCATCCATGAAGCTATGCTGCGAGGCCTCAAGGTCTAGCAAATGTGACTGCCAAGGGGCAGCTGGGCACAGCCAGCCTGGCTGCTTGGGGGTTGGAAGTGTCCACCAGCTCTGGCCACTCTTCACTACCAGCATGGTTCATAAAAACAATGCTGCAGGCCAGGGATTTAGCTCAGTGGTACCGCACCTACCCTGGAAGCACAAGGGCCAGAGTTCGATCCCTGGTACACACACACACGCAAAAGCCAAAACAAAAACCAATGCTGCATATGCCAGGCACAGTGGCACCCAAAGGGAAGTCAGGGGCTGAGATCCCTTAGTGACCAGCAAGCCCCTCCTCTCCCCCTGCCCTGCCACGGAAACAGGAGGGGAGAGATGGCCTTGCCCACTGTCATGGGAACTCAGAGGGCCAAACTTCCTTGAGAGGAGGGTTCAGCAAGCACGATCTTCCCCACCTACAGATAGGAGGCCCGTCCAGACAGGAAGAGCAGCTCCAGGCCGTGCAGTGGGTGGTGGCCACCCAGACACCTGCACACCGCCCCCCCACACACACCCCCGCTCTGTCTCACTGCAGCACTCACAGGATTTCCTCCAGGGATGTGCACAGCCTGAGGCTGGCAGTGAGGTCTTTAGCCGTCTGATTGTCAATTTCACAGGAACTCAGGCTGGGATAGAGAAAGGGGTGGGATGAGTGGGCTGTGAGTCGGGGGCACTTTTACCTGGTCCCCTTTTCCTCAGGGAAGGAAGGAAGGAGGGAAGGAGTGGAGCAGCCTGGCCTGGGCGCCCATGTCTTGTCGCAGCGCCCCTCCCACCCCTCCCACTCAGGCCCTCGCAGGTGTCAGGGAGAAGGGCGGCTCCCGCCCACGGAAGGGCCCCAGGAAGCTACTTACTCCATCCGTTTGAGCTGTGGGAGCCTCTTGCAGACATGTAGGACCTGACTGGCCAGCCTATTCTCTGCCAAGCTGCAGGGTCGGGGAGATGTCTGTGAGATGCGCCCCAAATCTCTGTCCTGTCCTGTCCTGTCCTGTCCAGGCCAGGCACCTCCTACTCACCTGATGTCTTCCACATGTGGGCATCCACTCAGGGCCCGGCCCAGGCTCAGTGCCGCCTCTGGGCCCAGACGGCTAGACTGCAGGCTGGGGAGAGGGAAAGGGCTGAAATAAGCCCAAAGACCAGCCACGTGCCAGCCTTGTCTCTGGCTGCACTACGGGCCTTAGCTTGTCTCCCAAGACCCAGAGTCCTGGCTTTGGTTCTGAGCTCCCAAGTTCAAGGCTGGCTTCTTAGTATATCAGGAAGTGTCGCTCTCCAGGTGTTCACTCCCTTCTTGGCAAAAGGGCACATAAAAACCCAACCCCAGCCGGGCGTGGTGGCTCACGCCTGTAATCCCAGCACTCAGGAGGCAGAGGCAGGAGGATTGCTGAGTTCGAGGCTTGCCTGGGCTACATAGTGAGCTCAGGGCTAGCCTGAACTACAAAAGCAAGACCCTGTCTCAAAAAAAAACAACAACAAAAACAAAACCAAACCAAACCAAACCCAGCCCCATGGGGTTGCACAAGGCACAGGTGAGGCTGTGAACTTGAACTGGAAAATGCTAAGGCCATGCTTCTTGGTGCTTTGCTCCCGCACAGCCCTATCTTTGCTTAGACACCCTCAGGCTGACTCACAGGACAAGCTGACTGAGATTGCTGTGATTCTTTGCACAGTATGAAACTGAGGCTTGGAAGGGGCAGGGGCTTAGTCAAAGGCTCACAGGTGGCCAGCGGCAGGGCTAGGACTAGGCCGGGTATCCCGATTTCCCCATCTGGACATCAGATACAGGGGAGCAACAGGCAGAAAGGGCTCCCCCCACAGTTAGGGCGCAGGAGGGATGCTCAAGCCTCAACAACCCAGACTACAACTGCTTCTGAGGCCCCCACCTCACCCCCTGCATCCACCCGGGGCAAGAGAACACTCACTGCAGGACCCTGAGGCACTGGGGCAGCCCCGGAGCCAGTGCCAGGGCTGTGGGGTCCCCCAAGGCGTTGCAGCCGAGCCTGGAAGAGGAGAGGATGGGAGGGCAGTGTGGAGCAGGCCGCGGGCTCTGCCCCTGCCCTGCCGCTGACGGACCAGAGGACCGGGGCCTGCAGGCCCCTCACTCACCTCACCTCCTCCAGGTGCCTGCAAAGAGTGAGAGACTCTGCCAGCTGCGGTCCTCCTGCCACGCTGATGCCATTTGCTGAGAGGCTGTGGGAAGGGGGTTCGTCAGGTGCTCCAACTCCCTCCCCAAGGGGCAAAACCCCTCCTCACCCACCTTCCCAGGTGGTGGAACAGGAGGACCCAAGAACAGGGGCCAGGTGGGTTAAAGTCCCACAGCGAGCCCACTGTCTGGGACACAGGCCGGGGGAGGGAGGCTCGCGGCGTGGCCTGACCCAGGGCCAGTGTCTCCCTGGAGTGCAGCATGGCCCCTGTGGGCCCCTCTCAGCAGCCTGACCACTCACTCTATCTTCTTGAGCCTGCGCAGCCCGGGTAGGAGAGCAGCTATGTGCTGGGCTCCGGCGTCTCCAATCTGGTTGTGGCTCAGGCTTGGGGAGAGAAGAGCAAGAGAACCAGAACCATTAGTCTTCTAGTCCTACCTAGTCCCGGAGCACAGGAGGAGCCTGGTGGCCAGAGAGAGCCCAGGTCAGAGAGGGAGGGAGAGAGACTGAGAGACAGCACCTGGCACCCTGTGTGGGGTGAGGACTCCCAACTTCCGGCTTCTGTTAGGATGCCCTTCTTGTCTGACCTAAGTATCTCTTGCTGCAATAGACTGTTTCACACTCTAAATCGGGGCCTCAGTGGTTCTTGGCCTGGGCTTGGTTATGCAGTGTGGAGGGGAGTGAAAGGGGACACATGTCCTCCCCACACTATGACCTTCAGCCGTGCAGCAGGAAGGCTCAGGGCATAGCCAGAGCTAAGCTCAGCAGGCGCATGGACCAAGTCCAGAAGACAAGAAGCACAGAGCCACCTGAGTGGCCTCTTACTGCCCTCATCTTTCCTGTCAAAGTTGTCGTGGAAGGGCACGAGCCTCAGGAAGCTGACAGCAACAAGCGTTACCAGTGTTGCTCCCCTTCGTTGTGGAGAGGCTCTCAGGCAAGAGCTTTAAGTCCCTTTGCAGGTAGGATGCTCACAGTTCTACAGTATGCAGAACCTGGACACTCGTCTCCTTGCTCACATACCTTCGGGGGCATGAGCAGAGTGGGAATAACTCTCTCCAAGATCTGGGTAAAAACAAACAAGGTTCAGGAAGGCTCCGTGACTGGCTGATGACTCCCAGGGATGATTCCCAGTGACTCACAGGCGAGGGGACATGGAGCCTAGGACCCTGGCCAGCGAACTTTCTCTCTCTCTTTTTTTTTTTGAGACAGGGTCTCGCTTTGTAGGTCAGGCTGGCTCTGAGCTCACTGTGTAGCCCAGGCAAGCCTGGAACTCAGCAATCCGCCTGTCTCTCTGCCTCCCGAGTGCTGGGATGTCAGGCATGAGCCACCACGCCCGGCACTGTGGAATGTGGTATTGATGGCTGGTGGGTGTGAGTCTCCCGCCCAGCATTGTATGTGGTTTCCGGGGATCAAACTCAGAACCTTGCGCTTGCAAGGCAGGCGCCGGAACCTCTGAGCTAACCCTCCGGCCCCTCTCTTTCTCTTTTTGAGACAGGGTCTCACTTTGTAGTTCAGGCTGGCCCTGAGCTCACTATGGAGCCCAGGCAAGCCTGGAACTCAACAATCCTCCTGCCTCTGCCTCCCGAGTGCTGGGATGACAGGCGTGAGCCACCACAACCAGCACTGCAGCACTGTGATGTGTGGTACTGATTGCTGGTGGGTATGAGTCACCACGCCCAGTATTGTATGTGGTTACCGGGATCGAACCAGGGACCTTGGGTTTGCTAGGCAGGCGCTGGAACCACTGAGCTAAATCTCCTGCCCAGCACTGGCAAGTTTTGCAGTGGTCTCTGAGGCTGGGGCTGGGGTGGGTGGGTAGGTGGGTCGGTGGGTGGGGCTTGAATGCTAATTCTATGCAGGCTCCACACTGAGCCCAGGCAGCTGGGAGGGCCTTCCGAGCTGGCATCTTTGCAGACCAGAGGCTTCCCCCTGGAAAGGGAGCTGGCCAAGCGGCTCTGACATCCTGACCTTTACCTGCCCCATGAACTGGAGGAAGAACCTGAGCAAAGCAGCCAGGCCACTGGCTTAGCCCTCTGTGAAGGATTTGTCTGAGGGTTGTTCGCTTTATTCTCTTTTGCAAATTAAGTGCTGGTGAAGTGTGTTTCAGTGAGTGAGTGACTTTTGGTGAAATGCCTAGTCTTGCGCGCAACACCCTAGAACCTCCAGCCTCAGTTTCCTTCTTTCCTAAACTGTTGGAATCTGGGTGGGGGCTCGGATAAAGCCAGAGCAGAGCTTTGTGTCACTGCCTGGATTTTAGTTATAGTATTTCATATTAAAAAAACAAACAACACAATACATTAAGTCACGTGTGGTTGTGCAGTTTTATAGTTCTAGCTACTTGGGAGGCCAAGGCAAGAGGATCGCGAGTTTGAGGCCAGCCTGGGATACATGGTTAATTCAAGGCCAGCCTGAACTACATAGTGAGACTCTGTCTTTAAAAACAAAAACATTGAAAGGGCTGGGATGTGGCTCAGCGTTCCCTGGGTTCAGGCCCTCGTATTCCAAAATTCAAAAACAAAACTCACATCTATAGAGAATGTGCTATGTGTTTATCAAAGAGGGCAGGGAACGGGAACCACAGGGGAAGAGGTCTGTGGGTTCCAAATTCTCCGTTTAACAAGAACCTAAGGAGGACAGTTTGCACATGAAGGACTGTTCTCAGACTCGGACACTGCCCTTTCTGTTCACCTTGTGACAGGAGGGAGGTGGTGGTGCTAGAAGGCAAGAGCAGCGGCTCCTGGAATTTCCCCAGGTGTTGTTTTGAGACCAAAGGAGGAGAGAGGGTCCAAGAGGTACCGAGTGCTTCCCAGGGCAGTGTCCCAACACAGCCAGGGGGTGGCGTCCTCCCACTGACTCCCGTGGGTCACTTGGCCACTCACCAGAGGTGCTGTAGGAGATCCATGCGGCTCAGTCCCTGAGTAAGCGTGGCCAGAGTGGAGCTGCCCAGAGGAAGGTGACTCAGGCTGGAGAGGAGGGGGCACATGAGCGGGATTGCTGTGTGTGTGCGGGCTGTCCCAGGTGCGAGCATTTGAGGCGTCTGTGCCTAGCATGCCCCGGA